>CM042399.1:34435901-34438845 GCA_023634145.1 Thymallus thymallus | reverse complement strand
TATTTATTGTCCTACCTTCCTAACCTTACTGCATTTTTGCACTACATTTGCACACTCTGTATATAGATTCTCTATTGTGTTATTGACTGTATGTTTGTTTATCCCATGTGTAACTCTGTGTTGTTTTTTGTCGCACTGCTTTGCTTTGTCTTGGCCAGGTCGCAGTTGTAAATGAGAACTTGTTCTCAACTGACCTACCTGGTTAAATAAAGGTGAAATAAAAAAAATAAAAATAAAAAAACACAGTCACAGCCACACACACTGTCACAGCAACACACACAGTCACAGCCACACACACAGTCACAGCACCACACACACATTAAAACACGTCGACAGACACACACACACACACACACACATGCACACACACACACACACACAAACACACACACACACACACACACACACACACTGTTATGCTTCCAACATGGTTCTATATTTGTGATTTGAAGTGAGTGTGATACCTGGGACAGAGAGAGAGGCAGAGTGGAAAGAAGCTGGTGCATTCCTGAGACTAAAGCAGCCTAGAGTGACCCAGTGGGACCAGCAGGACCTGACGACAGACCCAGTGGGACCAGCAGCACCTGGGGACAGACATCAGCCCAGACCCAATGGGACCAGCAGGACCTGGGGACAGACATCAGGACAGACCCAGTGGGACCAGCAGGACCTGGGGACAGACATCAGCCAATTGGCTGATGTCTGTCCCCAGGTCCTGCTGGTCCCACTGGGTCTGTCCTGATGTCTGTCCCCAGGTCCTGCTGGTCCCACTGGGTCTGGGCTGATGTCTGTCCCCATGTCCTGCTGGTAATGAGGAAAGGGAAATTATGTTGGATTGACAGGTCCACAACAGCAGGCAAAACCAGGATATCCCACAGACAGTCTGTGTGACTGTCTCTGACTCAGACTGGGGAAAACAATCTTGTTCACCTCTTTGGGAAAAGGGGAATGTGTGTAGCAACACTATAAACTAATCTGGTGTTTGGATACCATGGATGACTTCCTATATCGATAAAATGAACCTATTAGTGTAGGTCTATTCCTCCAGCACCCGCAAACAAGAAACAAATCAAAATGATCTAATCCCGCGAGGTGTCCAATCTGGTCTGTGGTTTGAGTAAAAAAAAAAAAAAAAATGTTTATATTATTGTGCTTTGCCAGAAAGATAAACTCAATATACTTACAGTGTAGAAATTATGAGAGACCTACCAGTGGCGGTCGGTGTCGTTTAAGATGAGGGAGGATGATTCATTTTTGTATTAACATGGCCTTATTTCTATAACAGCATATTGGATGACTGTCATTCATATCCATTCAACCAGCTCAATGTAACATCGATAGGTTTAGACTTCTACATGATACTCACATTTTCCCTGTACCCATCATGAGGTTGCTAAAAACTAGCCTATGAATGAAAGTTTACAACCTAGGTGCATAGGTAGAGAGAATTTGAATAATTACGTTCAATACCGCCTTGCACACTCTTGCTTGCATCTAGCTGATCTAGAGTGTAATCGTTAATCCAACAGTTGCAAATGAGAGTTTCTATTGGACAAATTCAGGTGTGTTTATCCCTGTTTCATACCATTTGCTCACAGTTAAGTAATGTTTTTTAACAGAATCTTCGCAATGAATACACCCCTGATCACACGCAAACACATATAATTCCTTCTCCCATCTATTCCCCTCTTTATTCTCCTCCCCAAATCAAAATTAACAGTAAACATTACACAAGTTCCAAAAGAAAAAATACATTTCCAATGTCATGGTATGTGCAAATGGTACAAAAGGGAAAATAAATAAACATAAATATTGGTTGTATTTACATGGTGTTTGTTCTTCACTGGTTGCCCTTTTCTTGTGACAACAGGTCACACATCTTGCTGCTGTGATGCACACTGTGGTATTTCACCCAATAAATACGGGAGTTTATCAAAATTGGGTTTGTTTTCCAAATCTTTGTGGATCCACATAATCTGAGGGAAATATGTGTCTCTAATATGGTCATACATTTGGCAGGAAGTTAGGAAGTGCAGCTCAGTTTCTACCTCATTTTGTGGGCAGTCGGCACATAGCCTGTCTTCTCTTGAGAGCCAGGTCTGCCTACGGTGGCCTCTCTCAATAGCAAGGCTATGCTCACTAAGTCTGTACATAGACAAAGCTTTCCTTAAGTTTGGGTCAGTCACAGTGTTCAGGTATTCTGCCACTGTGTACTCTCTGTTTAGGGCCAAATAGGGTTCTATAACTGATTCAAGTATTTTTAGCCAGATCCTAAATGATATGTAGAATGTTATGTTCCTTTTTATGGCATAGAAGGCCCTTCTTGCCTTGTTTCTCAGATCGTTCACAGGTTTGTGGAAGTTACCTGTGGCACTGATGTTTAGTCCAAGGTATGTATAGTTTTTTGTGTGCTCTAGGGCAACGGTGTCTACATGGAATTTGTATTTGTGGTTCTGGCAACTGCACCTTTTTTGGAACACCATTATTCTTCTCTCTCTGCCTGCAGACTGCCTGCCCATCTGCCTGGCTGTCTGTCTTCCTGTTGGCCTTCGTGTCTGCCTGTCTCCCTACCTGTCTGACTGCCTGCTTGCCTGTGTATCTGCATGTTGCCTGCCTGTCTGGCTGCCTGTGTGAGTGTTGAGAGACATCTCTCATGGCCCAGCTGCTTCACTTCAGCAGTGATCTAGGCCCATGGAAGCCCTGCATCGTCTGACATCACACAGCCCTGTTAGGCATACCACCACGTCACATCAAACTACAGATAGGATCTTAATGTGTGCCAGTTTGCTACAGAATGAAAATAATCCTGCAGCAACAGGAAATGTGAATTAATATGTGGATTATAATTAATTGTTAGGGCAAATTAAGTCAGACATTTTTAAATGGAAATTCCAAACTTTAGATGTATTTTTAAACCTTAAAAACACTACAAGTTTGCATTTAA
>CM042399.1:34323401-34433401 GCA_023634145.1 Thymallus thymallus | reverse complement strand
CTGCCCTGTTCTGTTCTGCACTGTTCTGTTCTGTTCTGCCCTGTTCTGTTCTGTCCTGTTCTGTTCTGTTCTGTTATGTTCTGTTATGTTCTGCCCTGTTCTGTTCTGTTCTGCCCTGTTCTTCCCTGTTCTGTTCTAACCTGTTCCGCCCTTTTCTGTTCTGTTCTGTTCTGTTAGGTTCTTTCCTGTTCTGCCCTGTTCTGTTCTGCCCTGTTCTGTTTTGCCCTGTTATGTTCTGCCCTGTTATGTTCTGCCCTGCTCTGTTTTGCCCTGTGCTGTTCTGTTCGGTTCTGTTCTGCCCTGTTCTGTTCTTCCCTTTTCTGTTCCGCTCTGTTCTGTTCTGCTCTTTTCTGTTCTGTCCTGTTCTGTTCTATTATGTTCTGTTCTGCCCTGTCTGTTCTGAACTGTTCTGTCCATTTCTGTTCTGTTCTGTTCTGCCCTGTCTGTTCTGCCCTGTTCTGTTCTGTCCTGTTCTGTTCTGCCCTGTCTGTTCTGTTCTGCCCTGTTCTGTTTTGCCCTGTCTGGTCTGTTCTGCCCTGTTCTGTTCTGATCTGCCATGTTCTGTTCTGCCCTGTTCTGTCTGTTCTGAACTGTTCTGTCCATTTCTGTTCTGTTCTGTTCTGTTCTGCCCTGTTCTGTTCTGCCCTGTCTGTTCTGCCCTGTTCTGCCCTGTTCTGTTCTGCCCTGTTCTGTTCTGCCCTGTCTGTTCTGCCCTGTTCTGTTCTGCCCTGTTCTGTTCTGCCCTGTCTGTTCTGTTCTTCCCTGTTCTGTTTTGCCCTGTCTGTCCCTCCCTGCTCTGTTCTACTCTGATCTCCTTGCTCTGTTCTACTCTGCTATGTCCCTCTTATCACCTGCTCTGTTCTACTCTGCTCTGTCCCTCCTTGCTCTGTTCTACTCTGCTCTGTCCCCCCCTGCTCTGTTCTAATCTGCTCTGTCCCTCCCTGCTCTGTTCTACTCTGCTCTGTCCCCCCCTGCTCTGTTCTACTCTGCTCTGTCCCTCCTATTCTGTTCTACTCTGCTCTGTCCCTCCCTACTATGTTCTACACTGCTCTGTCCCCCCCTGCTCTGTTCTACTCTGCTCTGTCCCCCCCTGCTCTGTTCTACTCTGCTCTGTCCCCCCCCTGCTCTGTTCTACTCTGCTCTGTCCCTCTTATCAACTGCTCCATATGCATAAAAAAAAGAATGTTGAGGTCATCTTGTGCTTCTCCTCTGAGCACCATGTGACACCTGCCACAGAACATCCCACAGGAATAGTTCTCCCAGTCTCTCTCCCGGTCTCCCTCCCTCCTTTCATCCCTCCCTCCCTCCATCCCTCCTCATTCTAATGTGTATTCAGCGTACATATCACGCCAGGGATTCTCTGACTGGCTCCTGCACTGCCTTCAGGATCCATACATCCAGAAGCTGCCATGAGAGAGAGAGAGAGAGAGAGAGAGAGAGAGAGAGAGAGAGAGAGAGAGAGAGAGAGAGAGAGAGAGAGAGAGAGAGAGAGAGAGAGAGAGAGAGAGAGAGAGAGAGAGAGAGAGAGAGAGAGAGAGAGAGAGAGAGAGAGAGAGAGACTAGAGAGGCAGATTGTGTCCTTGAGACGACCGACCATGGCTGGAGATGGGGTGCAGGGAACAGGGTACAGTCACGAGAAATATCACTAGTGTACCTGGAGGACTTCCTCTCTATTCAGAGTCTACACAGACCATATTATGGGTTATGATGGGGACAGAACATGGGAGGCCCAGGAGTCTGAGAGATGGGGGAGAGGGGTGGTGGAATGGGTCTGAGAGACAGGGGGAGAGGCTCAACTCTGCCAGCCCCCACCCTCTCCCCCCTATCCCCCCTCCTCTGGCTCGACCCACCTTCACACATGAATGGCTTTGTACAGGGAAGAGCACCTACCGTACAAATGCACACTGGCGCTCGCGCACACACACACACCTTGTGGGGACACACAATTGATCCCATTCAAAATCCCATTTCCCTAGCCCCTAAACGTAACCTTAACCCTAACTCTAAACCTAACCCTTACCCTAGCCTTTGTCCTTGTGGGTTGGTAGAATTTCTTTCTGTTTACTATTCTTGTGGGGACCAAGGCTAAAACAGACGTTTTCCTTGTGATGACCTGGAGAAATGTCCCCACTTGTCTGAATTGTCCTTGTTTTACTCTCCTTGTGAGGACTTCTGGTTCCCACAAGGATAGTAAAACCAAACACACACACACACACACACACACAGACACACACACACACACACACACATAGACACCAATACCAGGCCATCAGACTGTTAAACAGTCATTGTTCTAGCCGGCTACCACACGATACTCCACCCTGCACCTTAGAGACTTTAATCATGTTTACATACTCTTTTACCCACTTTATGTGTATATACTGTACTCTAGTCATGGCTCATCCTATACAATTACTGATTTCTATACCATTTCTATACATATTCTGTCCATAGTGTCTTTACAAACCATTATACAGTATTTATACTGTATATACACACAGTACCAATCAAAAGATTGGACACACCTACTCATTCAAGGGTTTTTCTTTATTGGTACTATTTTCTACATATGGAATCATGTAGTAACCAAAAACAAATCTAAATATAGTTTAGATTTTGGATTCTTCAAAGTAGCCACCTTTGCCTTGATGACAGCTTTGCAACCTCTTGGCATTCTTCATGAAGAATGCTTTTCCAACAGTCTTGAAGGTGTTCCCACATATGCTGAGAACTTGTTGTCTGCTTTTTCTTCACTCTACGGTCCAACGCATCCCAAACCATCTCAATTGGGTTGAGGTTGGGGGAATGTGGAGGCCAGGTCATCTGATGCAGCACTCCATCACTCTCCTTATTGGTCAAATAGCCCTTACACAGCCTGGAGGTGTGTTTTGGGTCATTGTCCTGTTGAAAATCAATGATAGTCCCTTTAAGCACAAACCAGATGGGATGGCAAATCGCTGCAGAATGCTGTGGAAGCCATGCTGGTTAAGTGTGCCTTGAATTCTAAATAAATCACAGACAGTGTCACCAGCAAAGCACACCCACACCTCCTCCTCCATGCTTCATGGTGGGAACCACACATGCAGAGATCATCCGTTCACCTAATCAGCGTCTCACAAAGAGACTGCGGTTGGAGCCAAAAATCAAATTTAGACACATCAGACCAAAGGACAGATTTCCACCAGTCTAATGTCCATTGCTCGTGTTTCTTGGCCCGAGCAAGTCTCTTCTTCTTCTTAGTGTCCTTTAATAGTGATTTCTTTTCAGGAACTCAACCTTAAAGGCCTGATTCACGCAGTCTCCTCTGAACAGTTGATGTTGAGATGTGTCTGTTACTTGAAATCTGTGAAGCATTTATTTGGACTGCAATCTGAGGTTAGTTAACTTTAATGAACAAATCCTCTACAGCAGAGGTAACTCTGGGTCTTCTTTTCCTGTGGCGGTCCTCATGAGAGCCAGTTTCAACATAGTGCTTGATGTTTTTTGGGACTGCACTTGAAGAAACTTTCAAAGTTCTTGAAATTCTGTATACTACCGCTACCTTGTCACAACACAAAAGCATTATGAAGGAAATAAATTCCAGAAATGCATTTTTAACAAGGCACACCTGCTAATTGAAATGCATTCCTGGCGACGACATTATGAAGCTTGTTGAGAGAATGCCAAAAGTGTGCAAGCTGTCATCAATGAAAAGGGTGGCTACTTTGAAGAATCTAACAGTGGTGGAAAAAGTACCAAATTGTCATACTTGAGTAAAAGTATAGATTCCTTAATAGAAAGTAAAAGTGAGTCAGACAGTAGAATACTACTTGAGTAAAAGTCTAAAAGTATTTGATTTTAAATATACTTAAGTATAAAAAGTAAATGTAATTGCAAAAATATACTTAAGTATCAAAAGTAAAAGTATAAATAATATAAAACTCAAAGCAGACGGCACCATTTTTAAAATGTAATTTTACGAAATATGTATTTGTGTTTAGTGAGTCTGCCAGCCCAGAGGCAGTAGGGATTCTCTTGATAAGTGCGTGAATTTGGCCATTTCCTGTCCTGCTAAGAATAGCAGGACAGGAAATATTTTCTTTAAGAATGTAGTGAAGTAAAAATATAAATAGTAAAGTAACGTACAGAAAACCCAAATAACTACTTATGTAGTACTTTAAAGTATTTTTACACCACTGGATATATTTTGATTTGTTTAACACTTTTTTGGTTACTATATGATTCCATATGTGTTATTTCATGGTTTTGATGTCTTCACTATTATTCTACACTGTAGAAAATAGTAAAAATAAAGAAAAACCCTGGAATGAGTAGGTGTATGCAATCTTTTGACTGGTACTGTGTATATATATATATTCCGGTCTCTGACATTGCTCGTTCCGATATTTAGCTAGGTATTACTGCCCTGTTGCAGCTAGATACACAAGCATTTAGCTAGGTATTACTGCCCTGTTGCAGCTAGATAAACAAGCATTTAGCTAGGTATTACTGCCCTGTTGCAGCTAGATTTACGGACTTCTAAACATTTGTGCTATTTTGTGTGTTTTTTCACATTGTTTGTAACTTATTTTGTACATAATGAGCTTCTGGATATCAGAACTGCGAGTAATAACCTTGAATTGGACGAAGATGTTTTCTTTAATGAGTCTGACACAAAATATATAATGTTGCTCCTGGACGAGGCCCAAATCCCCATCATTCGCATGAAGAAAATGAGGAAATACAGGGGGCGGAGATCAGGGTTCCTTGTGAGAATTCATCAGCGAGTGGGTAATCCGCCTCTACCATCCCTTCTATTGGGCAACGTGCAATCACTGGAGAATAAACTGGATGAGCTCCATTCGAGACTATCCTACCAACAGGATATTAAAAAATGTAATATCTTATGTTTCACAGAGTCATGACTGAACGATAAAACGGATAATATACAGTTTTCATCTATATCTTTCGTAGCCGTCTGTTTACCACCACAAACCGACGCTGGCACTAAGACCACACTCAACAAGCTGTATAAGGCCATAACAAACAAGAAAGTTTTCATCCAGAAGCGGTGCTCCTAGTGGCCGGGGACTTTAATGCAGGCAAACTTACATTTGTTTTACCTAATTTCTACCCGCATGTCACATGTGCTACCAGAGGCCAAAAAAAACTTGGCCGCAGTCTACTATGGAACCCGGATTCATATCCCGGGCTGTGCCACAACCGGTCGGGGTCGGGAGTCCCATAGGTGTCACGATAATTTCTATTCCAATGTTCTAAATTAACTCTTATAACTCTATCTGTATCCTGAAGGTTGTAATTTCTTCAGTTTGTTTAATAATACAGAGAGAGCTCCAGCTTTGCAAATGGTCAGTCTTTATTCATGAGAACGTTCTACCAGAAAAAAAACAATACATAGCTTTTTATATTACCCAGTCAGCAAAGCCTCCACCCTGTTTTATGGCCTGTAAGTTCTCAGGGTTTGCCTTCAAAGACACTGTCCTGTTATCTCAGGTCACTCCCCTCAAAGACATCCCTCAGTTGCTAATGTTTACCCACACCTCAGAGGGACCAGACCCCCATTCTGATAGATGGGGGTTGTAAACTTTTATGGCTAATCTCCTGCCAGCCTTCACAAATGATCTCTTCTCCTTCATTATCTTAACCACTCCCTGACCCATTTACCAAATGGTAACATTCTAACCTAGTCTAAACATTGTCTGTGTTCCCACATTCTTAGAATCATAATCTTGTAATTCTAATACATCTTACACATTACACAGTTTCAGGGTGAAACATCTTAGTCATTACCATTAAACATACAAATTCCTCTATCAATAGGACAGGGCACAATTGGCCCAGCGTTGTCCTGGTTAGGAGAGGGTTTGGCCGGTGGGGCTTTACTTGGCTTGCGCTCTTAGCGATTCTTTCTGGCGGGCCGGGTAGCTGGGGGCTGACCCCGGATGCCACTTGAATGGTGTTTCCTCCGACACATTGGTGCGGCTGGCTTCCGGGATAAGCTGGCAGGTGTTAAGGAGCGCGGTAAGGCGGGTCATGTATCGGAGGACGCATGACTCCACCTTCGCCTCTCCCGAGCCTTGTTGGGGAGAAGAAAAGGGGGTAAATAAATAAACTCTAGACACACAGAGATGCACACAAAGCTCTCCCTCTCCCTCCATTTGGAAAATCTGACCATCATTGTATCCTACTGATTCCTGCTTACAAGCAAAAACTAAAGCAGGAAATGCCAGTGACTGGCTCAATACGGAAGTGGTCAGATGGCGCGGACGCTACGCTACAGAACTGTTTGCTAGCACAGACTGGAATATATTCCGGGAAGCCTAAATTACTACCGCCCCGTAGCACTCACGTCGGCAGCCATGAAGTGCTTTTAAAGGCTGGTCATGGCTCAGATCAACACCATTATCCCGGAAACCCTAGACCCACTCCAATTCACATACCACCCCAACAAGTCCACAGATGACACAATCTCAATCGCACACCACACTGCCCCTTTCCCACCTGGACAAAAGGAATGCTGTTCATTGACTACAGCTCAGAGTTCAACACCATAGTGTTAACACACAAAGCTCATCACTAAGCTAAGGACCCTGGGACTAAACACCTCCCTCTGCAACTGGATCCTGGACTTCTTGACGGGCCACTCCCCAGGTGGTAACACCACATTTGCCACGGTGATCCTCAACAAGGGGTTCCCTCAGGGGTGTGTGCTTAGTCCCCTCCTATACTCCCTGTTCACCCACGACTCTGTGGCCAAGCACGACTCCAACACCATCATTAAGTTTGCTGATGACACAACAGTGGTAGGCCTGATCACCGACAACGTTGAGACGTCAGAGACCTGGCAGTGTGGTGCCAGGACAACAACATCTCCCTCAACGTGATCAAGACAAAGGAGATGATTGTGGACTACAGGAAAAGGAGGGCCGAACACGCCACCATTCACATCGATGGGGCTGTAGCAGAGCGGGTCGAGAGTTTCAAATTCCTTGGTGTCCTCATCAACAGCAAACTATCATGGTCCAAACACACCAAGAAAGTAATGAATAGGACACTACAACGTCTTTCCCCCTCAGGAGACTGGAGTGATTTGGCATGGGTCCCTAGATCCTCAAAAAGTTCTACAGCTGCACCATCGAGAGCATCCTGACTGGTTGCATCACCGCCTGGATAGTATGTACAGTACAGCCCAGTATATCACTGGATCCAAGCATTCTGCCATCCATGACCTATATACTAGGCGGTGTCAGAGGAAGGCCCAAAAAATTGTCAAAGACTCCAGTCACCCAAGTCATAGACTGTTCTAGAGCGCCAAGTCTAGGTCCAAACCGACCCAAACTTAAGGAAAGCTTTGACTATGTCCAGACTTAGTGAGCATAGACTTGCAATTGAGAAAGGCCGCCGTAGGCAGACCTGGCTCTCAAGAGAAGTCGGGCACACTACCCACAAAATGAGGTGGAAACTGAGCTGCACTTCCTAACCTCCTGCCAAATGTATGACCATATTAGAGACACATATTTTCCTCAGATTACACAGATCCACAAAGAATTCGAAAACAAACCAAATTTTGATAAACTCCCATATCTACTGGGTGAAATACCACAGTGTGCCAGCACAGCAGCAAGATTTGTTACAACACTGTATATAGACATAATATGACATTTGAAATGTCTTTATTCTTTTGGAACTTCTGAGTGTAATGTTTACTGTTTATTTTTATTGTTTATTTCACTTTTGTTTATTATCTACTTCACTTGCTTTGGAAATGTTAACATATGTTTCCCATGCAAATAAAGGCCTTTGAATTGAAATTTAATTGAATTGAGAGAGGAGATAGAGAGAAAGAAAAATAAACAAAAGGAAAGCAAAAAAAAAGAGACAGTGAAAAAAATAAGTTAAAAGAAGAGAGAGAGAGAGAGAGAGAGAGAGAGAGAGAGCTGATGGTTCCTGACAAGGGCAGTGAATGGCATTTCCTTCTGAGGAGGTTCATGCAGAAACAAATGAGGCGACAGGAGGGAACAGACAGTGTCCTGACAGGTTCAGGTGGGGGGGAGGAGGGGTGGAAAGTGAGTTGAGGAAGGGAGTCACCATGTCTGACAAACAGCCGAGGAAAACATACCCCAAAAACACAACACCCCCAGGTGCATTGAGGAAGGACACAAACATAAAGGACAAAGAAAAGAGAGGAGAGGAGAGGAGAGGAGAGGAGAGGAGAGGAGAGGAGAGGAGAGGAGAGGAGAGGAGAGGAGAGGAGAGGAGAGGAGAGGAGAGGAGAGGAGAGGAGAGGAGAGGAGAGGAGAGGAACCGTGAGACTCAGAGGAGGATGCTGATGACAGACACTCAGGAGTAGAGGAGGGCAGCAGCCCATCACTTAGACACAGAACCAGCAGGAAGCAGGGCCGTAACCTGCCACCATCAGTCTGTCTGCTCCACACCTGCACCGCTGAGGCACCACAGAGGCACCGCTGAGGCACCACATGTCCCATTTTTACAACAACACAGCCACAGCAGAGCAGAGTAGAGCATGACAAACAGCACTGTGGCAGAGGCTCAGTCCTCCTTACAGAGAGAGAGAGACCTTCTCCCTGGTCCTGCCTCTATCTCCCTCATGTGGGGACAGAGGAGTCCACGATGCTATTACACAAGGGTCTCACTCCACTGCATGGGGAAGACGCTGATACTGGCTGACTTAACCTCTTCTCTTCTCTTTTCTCCCTCTCCCTCTCCCTCTACCTCTCCTCTTCTGTTCTCCTCCTCTTTTCTCTTCTCTTCTCTTGTATAATTAGACAGGTATACTGTACAGTTATACAGGTATAGTGGCTCCATATCTGTGCTGTCCCTCAGAGATAGACAGGTATACTGTACAGTTATACAGGTATACTGGCTCCATATCTGTGCTGTCCCTCAGAGATAGACAGGGATACTGTACAGTTAGACAGGTATACTGGCTCCATATCTGTGCTGTCCCTCAGAGATAGACAGGTATACTGTACAGTTAGACAGGTATACTGGCTCCATATCTGTGCTGTCCCTCAGAGGTAGACAGGTATACTGTACAGTTAGACAGGTATACTGGCTCCATATCTGTGCTGTCCCTCAGAGATAGACAGGTATACTGTACAGTTAGACAGGTATACTGGCTCCATATCTGTGCTGTCCCTCAGAGGTAGACAGGTATACTGTACAGTTAGACAGGTATACTGGCTCCATATCTGTGCTGTCCCTCAGAGGTAGACAGGTATACTGTACAGTTAGACAGGTATACTGGCTCCATATCTGTGCTGTCCCTCAGAGATAGACAGGTATACTGTACAGTTAGACAGGTATACTGGCTCCATATCTGTGCTGTCCCTTAGAGATAGACAGGTATACTGTACAGTTAGACAGGTATACTGGCTCCATATCTGTGCTGTCCCTCAGAGATAGACAGGTATACTGTACAGTTAGACAGGTATACTGGCTCCATATCTGTGCTGTCCCTCAGAGATAGACAGGTACAGTGGGGAGAACAAGTATTTGATACACTGCCGATTTTGCAGGTTTTCCTACTTACAAAGCATGTAGAGGTCCAGAAAATCACATTGTATGATTTTTAAATAATTAATTTGCATTTTATTGCATGACATAAGTATTTGATCACCTACCAACCAGTAAGAATTCCGGCTCTCACAGACCTGTTAGTTTTTCTTTAAGAAGCCCTCCTGTTCTCCACTCATTACCTGTATGAACTACACCTGTTTGAACTCGTTACCTGTATAAAAGACACCTGTCCACACACTCAATCAAACAGACTCCAACCTCTCCACAATGGCCAAGGCCAGAGATCTGTGTAAGGACATCAGGGATACAATTGTAGACCTGCACAAGGCTGGGATGGGCTACAGGACAATAGGCAAGCAGCTTGGTGAGAAGGCAACAACTGTTGGCGCAATTATTAGAAAATGGAAGAAGTTCAAGATGACGGTCAATCTCCCTCGGTCTGGGGCACCATGCAAGATCTCACCTCGTGTGGCATCAATGATCATGAGGAAGGTGAGGGATCAGCCCAGAACTACACGGCAGGACCTGGTCAATGGCCTGAAGAGAGCTGGGACCACAGTCTCAAAGAAAACCATTAGTTACACACTACGCCGTCATGGATTAAAATCCTGCAGCGCACGCAAGGTCCCCCTGCTCAAGCCAGCGCATGTCCAGGCCCGTCTGAAGTTTGCCAATGACCATCTGGATGATCCAGAGGAGGAATGGGAGAAGGTCATGTGGTCTGATGAGACAAAAATAGAGCTTTTTGGTCTAAACTCCACTCACCGTGTTTGGAGGAAGAAGAAGGATGAGTACAACCCCAAGAACACCATCCCAACCATGAAGCATGGAGGTGGAAACATCATTCTTTGGGGATGCTTTTCTGCAAAGTTGACAGGACGACTGCACTGTATTGAGGGGAGGATGGATGGGGCCATGTATCGCGAGATCTTGGCCAACAACCTCCTTCCCTCAGTAAGAGCATTGAAGATGGGTCGTGGCTGGGTCTTCCAGCATGACAACGACCTGAAACACACAGCCAGGGCAACTAAGGAGTGGCTCCGTAAGAAGCATCTCAAGGTCCTGGAGTGGCCTAGCCAGTCTCCAGACCTGAACCCAATAGAAAATCTTTGGAGGGAGCTGAAAGTCTGTATTGCCCAGCGACAGCCCCGAAACCTGAAGGATCTGGAGAAGGTCTGTATGGAGGAGTGGGCCAAAATCCCTGCTGCAGTGTGTGCAAACCTGGTCAAGAACTACAGGAAACGTATGATCTCTGTAATTGCAAACAAAGGTTTCTGTACCAAATATTAAGTTCTGCTTTTCTGATGTATCAAATACTTATGTCATGCAATAAAATGCAAATTAATTACTTAAAAATCATACAATGTGATTTTCTGTATTTTTGTTTAAGATTCCGTCACTCACAGTTGAAGAGTACCTATGATAAAAATTACAGACTTCTACATGCTTTGTAAGTGGGAAAACCTGCAAAGTCGGCAGTGTATCAAATACTTGTTCTCCCCACTGTATACTGTATAGGCTAAAGGGCTGCAGAGTGAGGGAACTCTCTCCCCCTCTCCCCAGACTAAAGCCATGTTTCAGAGACACAACTGCCCCTCCTGGCAGGCTGTTCAAGAAGAAGACCAGGAAGACAACCCACAGGGATGGAACAGAAATCAATAACGAGCTAAATTGAAGAATCTCTGCCCATTATTTGTCTTGTTTCACATTCTTACTCTGTGATTGACATGGCTGCTCTGTGATTGACATGGCTGCTCTACACCGTGGCCTCCACCTGTCCTCTTCACACTCACCCACTGACAGATGGAACACGGGCGCTCACACACACACCCAGACACCCAAACATTCACACACAAACAAACACACACACACACACACACACACACACACACACACACACACACCCAGACATTCACACAGTCACACACACACCCAGACACCCACATATTCACACACACACACACACACACACACACACACACACACACACTTACACACACTCAGGCACTCACACACACACACACACACACACACATACACACACACACACACACACACACACACACACACACACACACACACACACACAGACACCCACACCCAGACATTCACACATTCACACACACACCCAGACACCCACATATTCACACACACACACACCCACACATTCACACACACACACACACACACACACACACACACACACACACACACACACACACACACACAGACACCCACACACCCAGACACCCACACACCCAGACACCTACACACAGACACCCACACATTCACCCAGATACCCACACACCCAGACACCCACACATACGCCCAGACACCCAAACACCCACACACACACACACCCAGACACCCACACATACACCTAGAGACCCGGACACCCACACATACATCCAGACACCCAGACACACACACCCAGACACACACATCCAGACACACCCAGACACCCCCACATACACCCACACATTCACCCACACATACACCCAGAGACCCACAACCACACATTCACACACACACACACCCTCTATCTTGTTCAGTCACAAAAAACAAACACCTTGTCTCGCTTTAATAATTCAAACACTTTCACACTTAAAATAAAAAAGACACCGTCCCACGTTTTCACAGCTAGAATTAGATATATTATATTTCTTGTTGGAATTGCCCTGGTTTTGTTAGGAATGGCGACCCACATAGGGACATCATCCCTGTCACTTCGGCACGGCTTCACTGTACAGGAGTTTCTGGTCGCCGTAGTAGAGAATGTGTTGAGGATTAATAAAGAGCTAGTAGAGCTGCCACAAGCACCTGTTGCTGAGGAACAAGCACCTGTTGCTGAGGAACAAGCACCTGTTGCTGAGGAACAAGCACCTGTTGCTGAGGAACAAGCACCTGTTGCTGAGGAACAAGCACCTGTTGCTGAGGAACAAGCACCTGTTGCTGAGGAACAAGCACCTGTTGCTGAGGAACAAGCACCTATTGCTGAGGAACAAGGACCTGTTGCTGAGGAACAAGCACTTGTTGCTGAGGAACAAGCACCTGTTGTTGAGAAACAAGTGGTTTGTGTTGAGGAACAAGTTGTCCGCGTTGAGGGTACGGAGTTGCAGCTTGTACCAGTGGGGAACATAGCGTCTGATGTGCAGCAGACAAATATTGCTGTAGGAGGTAAGGATGGATCTGGGAAGCCATTTCCCCAGACTGGTGAGGAGATGGCCAGTACGAGTGATGGGGTACAGGAAGGGGTTCCGATGCGGCTAGTCTCCCAGGCAGTGGAGGAGATGCAGTACTACTGCTAAGAGATTAGCTATAGTTGTACCTACCATAGGAGTCCCCTCGAAGCCTACCATTGACTATGTACATACCCAGCGGGCAACAGAGCTGCAGGAGTTGTGACCCGTTTTTGTTGGTTATGATGTCGTAGTTGTGCCTAGGATACCATATGGGGGAGGGAATGCTGTCACCTCCAGTTATGTGTTTGTCCCCCTGTGTGCTGAGGGTGTCAGGTTCTTGTCCAGTTGTGGCATTTAGGTCGCCACAGACTAGTACATGTCCCTGGTGCTGGAAATGATTGATTTCCCCCTCCAGGATGGAGAAGCTGTCTTCATTAAAGTATGGGGATTGTAGTGGGGGATATAGGCAGCACACAGGAGTACATTTGTCTCTGTTGAGATAATTTACTTTTGAATTTCTAGCCAAATGTAAAATGTTTCTGTTTTCA
Organism: Thymallus thymallus; assembly: GCA_023634145.1. NCBI lineage: Eukaryota > Metazoa > Chordata > Actinopteri > Salmoniformes > Salmonidae > Thymallus > Thymallus thymallus. The sequence goes on along the minus strand of CM042399.1, from coordinate 34,420,131 downwards.
TTAATTGAATAGAGGGAGTTAGGTCTGCTCCATATCAAATTAGAATACCCCCTGAGTTCCTTCCCTGTTTCACACCTGGTAGTTTGTTGTATGGGACTACCTGCTCTCTGTAACCTGGAGGGCAACCAGAGGGTCCATCTCCTCTATACCATGTTTCTTGTAGGATGGCTGTATTTCAGATTTCTTTGGTGAAGTCCAGGTACCTGCTCTTTAGGCCAAAAGCCAGATGACCTCAGCCCTTGGATATTCCAGGATGAGATAGTGAAGGCTTTGTGCTCCATAAAGTGTCCAATGTTGTTAGTTGTGTGGTTTGGCCTCAGACAAGTACGTGTAAGCAGAGCCTGCTGAGCGTCTGGTACATGCCATTGGCTTGGTCTAGTGTAAGAGTGGGGGTTAGGCCTGTTTGCCTGCTTACAGCATGGGCGTATGTGTGACTTTCATGTTGAGGCCCTCTTTGCGGGAGTGGGGGGCATTAGGTGTGCAGGAGTGGCATAGGTCTGATCTGAGGGGGCCTAAATGGGGTGTGAGGATGGTTGACTTGGGGGGGTGTTGATTGGGGTGGGGTGTGTGGATGTGGCTGGTTGTCTTGCGGTCTGGATGTAGGTCCTCTCTGCGTGGGGTTCCGCAGGTCTGGGCGGGGTGTCTGTTGATCTGTCGCTCCTGTGTGAGGTGTTGGGGATGCGGTTGAGGGCGATGTCTTTTAGGGTCCGAGCGAAGGTGGGCACTGCTGGCTTGTTTAGGTGGACCTGGTCGTAAAGGCTATTCAAGTCTAGGGTGGAGTGGTGGACCAGGTAGACATTTGGTTTTGAGGCACAGTCATAGGAAATACTTACTTTTACCCGCTGCAGGGTGGAAGACCTTTCGTGGTAGCAGGGTGGAGTTAACCATTTGTGCGTTGGGGAAAGTAGAATAAGCTTTTTCAATCACTCTCTTGAGTGATTTGGCCACCCTTTCCTGCTGTGTTCTCAGGTTGTTTGTGCCTGTGTGTATTATTATGTGGCTGGGGGATCCTAGTTGGTCCTCAGACAGAAGGTCTAGGGTGCGCTGGGTGTTTGGACACCAGAGTTTAGACACTCTGTGTTTGGGAAAACGTTTATTTTCTTGTATATATTTCCTGTTTGAGTCCATAAGGAGTACAATCTGTGGCTTTTATATGTCCTCAGTGGGTGTGGGGGGGTTGTCAGGAGGGCTATCAGGGTGACTGACAGGGGGGGTGCTCAGAGGGGGTGGGATCCCCTGGGCTTGGGGTTCTTCATTTGTTTGTCCGGCTGTGATATCGAGGCTATGGTCAGAGTCTAGGGTGGACTGTTCTGCTGTGGTGTCGAAACTTTGATCAAGGTCTGATGTGGGCTGGCTTCTCTGGGGCGGGGTGGCCAGCTCTCTAATGGGTTGTTCTTTGTCACATGTCATCGTTCTCACCTTCTCCTCCAGCAGTCTGATCCTCTCCTCTAGTGCTCTGTTCTTCTCCTGCTCCTGCTCTTTCTCGTGTTTATGTTGTCTCACCACAGTCCAGAGTAAAGACGTCTCTCTCCACCTGGTCTGACACGCTCAGGGTGGGGGTATCTTTCTCAAGACAGAGCTTCTCCTGCTGAGCTCTCTCTTTGATTATGTGAAAGTCCATCTGAAACTGTCCGGGGTTGCCCTGTACCAATACTGTTCCAGACTTGTACAGATTTACATTGGCTGACTCAGAGTCCTCGTTGTCTAGTATCCTGAGTCTCCACCCATCGCTAACAGGCCCCCTCTTAGTGTGTTAATATAGCACTGCTATATTATTATTATAATAATAATATAATTATTATTATATTATATGGAGACGATTTGTGTAGAAGATTAAGGGGCTTATGTTCCCATTTTTATAATAGTCAGCAAAAAGTGTCTCTTGATTTTCCATAAGTAGTTTATTTTAGTACTCTTTTCGTGCATTGTCATTTTTTACATCCAGGGGGTACTGTATACTAATAACCTCTGAGCAGCTGGAGGGGGCTTCAAAGGCCTCTGCATTTGGGTGGGGTAGGCTGTGGAACTCTCCTGCAATTGTTGGGCTCAATGGCTTTGACACCTCTCACTTCACACCTCAGTGCTAATTAAAGTTGCAGTCAGATATGTACTGTCCTAGCAAGCTTAGTAGCCTTAACTTAGCATTCAGTCCTTATAAAGTAAGATATGTAATTCTAATGTATTTTCTACTTAGCTTCAGACTAAACATTACTCACTCAGTTCCAGGTTTCTGTTGTTTGTTTGCCAGAGCATTTGCTGTATAGCTTGGAAATAAGAATCTTTGTTGGTACGAATCCTTCCAGGTATTTTTTTCCAAAATCAGGTTGTAGGTTTGGTGTTTTGATTTGGAGTGAAGGTTATGTTGTGGAGGGTAGTATCCTGCATACAGTATGTCCTTGCAGAGAGTGACAGATAGAGTGACAGATAGAGTTAGATAAACTCTATCTGTCACAAGTGGGTGGAAGGAGAGACCAAGGCGCAGAGCAGGGATTGTAGTTCGACATATTGTGTTTATTTTATACTATGTATTACACCAAAAAATCCAAACTACTAAACACGACTGAACCAACGTAAATAAATGAACCACACTTACTTTCACCGTGACTGGAGATATACAACCACACACACAAGAGTGAAGGACAGACAAACATATATATGATCCCTAATTAGAGACAATGCGGTGCAGCTGCCTCTAATTAGGGATCCAACCCAAACCCCACAAAGAAACAGAAAAGAAAGACACTGTCAGACTCTGACCATAGCTACATAGAGAAGCAAATAGGCCTCTCTATGGCCAGAGCTCTGGCCCTGGAGCGGAGCAGATGGCTGGACCCGGATTGGGTACCGGTACGGCGGACTACTCTGGCACTGGAGCGGAGCAGACGGCTGAACCCGGAATGGGTACTGGGGGAGCGGACTGCTCTGGCACTGGGGCGGAGCAGACGGCTGGACCCGGAATGGGTACCGGTGGAGCGGACTGCTCAGGCTCTGGAGCGGAGCAGACGACTGAACCCAGAATGGGTACCGGTGGAGCGGACTGCTCTGGCACTGGGGCGGAGCAGATGGCTGGACCCAGGATGGGTGCCGGTGGAGCGGACTGCTCTGGCACTGGAGCGGAGCAGACGGCTGGACCCGGATTGGGTACCGGTACGGCGGACTACTCTGGCACTGGAGCGGGGAGTACACTAGTATGTCGTCAATATACACTACAACATACCTCCCCGACATATCTCGAAATACCTCATTCAGAAATGACTGGAATACCGCTGGGGCATTGGCGAGTCCGTATGGCATCACTAGGTATTCATAGTGACCTGACGCCGTGCTAAATGCGGTCTTCCACTCGTCTCCCTCCCGGATTCGTATAAGGTTGTATGCGCTCTGGAGGTCCAGCTTATTTAAGAAGCGCGCTCCCCGGAGCTGCTCTATGGCCTCAGGAAAGAGGGGCATTGGATATCGGAACTTCGTTGTTACCTCATTCAGTCCTCGATAATCAATGCACGGCCTCAAACCCCCGTCCCTCTTCTTCACGAAGAAGAAACTAGCTGAAGCAGGGGATGTAGAATGGCGAATATGCCCCTAGTCCAGTGTCTCTCGGGTATACGTCTCCATAATATCCGTTTTGGCCATAGAGAGCGGATAGATACGTCTACGGGGAGGCGTGCCAGCTAGCACTAGGTCAATGGCACAGTCCCAATCACGGTGTGGAGGAAGACATTTGGCTTTCTCTCTAGAGAACACCCCGCGCAGATCTTCGTATTCTGGCGGAATGTTCCCCGTGAGGGTGCTCTCAGGGCTCTCTACCGATGTTGCCCCTACCATAGGTGTGATACAGTTCTTCCTACATTTATCCGACCATCCCAGGATCCTTTGTGCGCTCCAGCTGATGTTGGGGTTATGCTGCTGGAGCCAAGGAAGTCCCAAGATGACCGGATGTATGGATGAAGAGATCACCAACAATTCCAGTCTCTCTCGATGGCAGCTGTGAATGGTGAGGGTAACAGGACGGGTCACGTGAGTGATGGAACCGGAACCCACCGGCCGCCCATCCAGAGCGTGAACTGGCATAGAGGACCTCAACTGGCGCAACGGCAGCCGGAGAGCGTCAACCAGGGTCCGGTCAATGAAACTCCCCGCAGCTCCGGAGTCAATCAGGGCTGTGGACACATGATTGGGGAACCTACCGGAGAGCACAACTGGGCAACAGAAAGGGCTGGCGATATTTTCAGTTTTAAAGACACCTACTGTGCCCACCTGAATCCCCCGGCCACTTACCCCTTTCCTGCGTCCAGTTGGAAGAGAGGGACATGCCCTCCTTACATGCCCCCTCTCTCTGCAGTAAAGGCACAATCCCTGACGACTCTGCCTTTCTCTCTCCTCTGCGGAGAGCCTCGTAATTCCCACCTCCATCGGCTCATGTTCAGGCTCTGATCACGGCAATAGCCCGGGCGATGTAGGCGTCCAGCGTCATGGATTGGCTTACACAAGCCAGCTCCATCTGGACCTCCACCCACAGACCCCTACGGAAGGCGGTCCAAAGAGCATCTCTCCCCTCCGCGGGATGGTCAAATACAGCTTGGAACCGCTCGATGAATGTGGGATCTGACCGTAACTCCTCAGCCCCGGAAGGTAGTAGGACAACATAACTGTATCTTTGAAAGTCATTTGTCAGTTATTAGCTTTGCATATGAATGTTGTATAAAATGAATGATTAAGTATAAAAATACTTTTGAAAAGATAACAAATGAGAATAGTTTGTTTTATGGTAACTTATACACAGTCAGTAGCCACGCCCAGGTGGGCACAAACATGATGAGACTTTTCTACCCAACTATAAAACCCCTCGTGACAATTCACACCAGACCAGAGAACGTGGAGATGCTGATCCCCATGTTGAAATTGTGAATTTCTACTAGACCAGCCAGAGTACAGCGCGAGCTACACGGTTGGAAATGGTATGAACTCTGAAACCATTGATCAATGCAGATGAAGTGACACATCCTAGTCGTCGTGTTACCAGTCTGCAGCTGGAAACGTACGTAAGCCTAGGACAAGGAAACAGATCATTCTCAGAAGCCTCTCTTCAAAGTATCAACTCTAACCATACCTATGACCAGAAATATTCTACAAAGGACAATGGCGATCTCTACTGGGCAAACCAGAGTCTTACCGCCCAGCTCAATAGTAAATATATAAATTGCATTTCATTTTTCAGAATGGGCGGTTGTTAAAGTGCATAAGATTTTGTATTTATGTGACCGTAGCTTCCCGTGTACCCCCCCCCCCCCCCCCCCCCCCCCACACTCTCTGAAAGAGCAAGTGATGTAGATGAAAAACAACAAGAGAGTGAGTTGGAGGGTAAGAGTTGCCAGAGTCTAATTTAGGAAACACTTAGTACTGAAGTCATTTGGCTGTGGCCCAAAGCTTTTCTGTCATCCAGACCGTTTCAGTTACATCTCACACAGTGTTCTAATCATCCAGAGCAAACACTGTGTTATCATTAACACATACAGCACATTGCACACCAACCACAATACAGAGACAGGGCATGGAAGCTGAAGGAAACAAATTCACTACTGTGTCACTCTCCATTAAAACACCTAGCAATTAATACATTGGATATAGTCTAAATGGTGTTTGAAGTTAACAGCACTGAAATTATAGAACGCACAGTATGAACAACTCCTATAACTGATATGAGTGAGAGAATGAACAGCAGTCCCCTGAGGAAGGAGATGGAACAGCACAGCTCAGGATAACTTTGAAGAATGTGTTCCGTCTGAACTAGCATCCAAAAACAACTTGAGGAAACCTTGTGGAAACTTTATTGGCTCTGAGACAAAAGCTATGCAACACACACACACTATTACCCACATACATATGTAATCCACTGTGCCTGCTTTAGATGTGACTCTGGCTCAAATTAATTTAAGAGGATGCAATAGGATTAGCCGTATGATCGATTAGCCAGGCCGTGTAATAACTAAAGGAAGTCTGAGCCACAGTGTGTGTGTGTGTGTGTGTGTGTGAGTGTGTGTGTGTGTGTGTGTGTGTGTGTGTGTGTGTGTGTGTGTGTGTGTGTGTGTGTGTGTGTGTGTGTGTGTGTGTGTGTGTGTGACAAATGCCAAGGTCCCCAAACTCAGTCCCACTCAGCACAATCACAACTACATCTCATTACCAGCTCTAGATCCCAGTGATCTGATTGTCAAGCAAGGTAGATGTTGTGTGTGTGTGTGTGTGTGTGTGTGTGTGTGTGTGTGTGTGTGTGCGCGTGCGCGTGTGTGTGTGTGTGTGTGTGAGTGCATTTGGTCCTCTCCTTCTCCTCAGTGTAATCTTTTGATTTGTAGGATTGACCCACTTAATTCAATGGAACAGAATCGCTGTGACAGCAACACTGAATGGAATTTCAATGCACTGCAACTGCTGTGATCAGTTTAGGGATAACCTCCTTCCCACTGGAGGAGGGGGGGGGGGGGTGATGCAATGTGCAGATAAAATGTCTGTGTACAATGTAAGGACAAAGGACACATGAGAATACTGTACTAACTATTTTTTTTTTTTTCTTTTTTTTTTTTCACCTTTATTTAACCAGGTAGGTCAGTTGAGAACAAGTTCTCATTTGCAACTGCGACCTGGCCAAGACAAAGCAAAGCAGTGCGACAAAAACAACACAGAGTTACACAGTAAACAAACATAGTCAAAAACACAATAGAAAATCTATATACAGAGTGCAAAATGTAGTGCAAAATGCAGTAAGGTTAGGAGGTAGGACAATAAATAGACCATAGTGGTGAGATAAATTACAGATTATCATCATTAACACAGGAATGAAGGATGTGCAAATTATGATGTGCAAATAGATATACTGGAGTGCAAGATTTGTGAAAATAACAAAAATAAATATAAATATGGGGATGAGGTAGTAGTGTGGGCTATTAACAGAAGGGCTATATACAGGTGCAGTGATCGATAAGCAGCTTTGACAACTGATGCTTAAAGTTATTGAGGGAGATAGGAACCTCTAGCTTCAATGATTTTTGCAATTCGTTCCAGTCATTGGCAGCAGCGAACTGGAAGGAATGGCGGCCAAAGGAGGTGTTGGCTTTGGGGGTGACCAGTGAGATATACCTGCTGGAGCGCATGCTACGGGTGGGTGTTGCTATCGTGACCAGTGAGCTGAGATAGGGCGGGGATTTACCTAATAAAGACTTATAGATGACCTGGAGCCAGTGGGTTTGGCAACGAATATATAATGAAGGCCAGCCAACGAGAGCATACAGGTCGCAGTGGTGGGTAGTGTATGGGGCTTTGGTGACAAAACGGATGGCACTGTGATAGACTACATCCAATTTGCTAAGTAGAGTGTTGGAGGCTAGTTTGTAAATGACATCGCCGAAATCAAGGATCGGTAGGATAGTCAGTTTTACAAGGGCATGTTTGGCAGCATGAGTGAAGGAGGCTTTGTTGCGAAATAGGAAGCCAATTCTGGATTTAATTTTGGATTGGAGATGGTTGATGTGAGTCTGGAAGTTGAGTTTACAGTCTAACCAGATGCCTAGGTATTTGTAGGTGTCCACGTATTCTAATTCGGACCCGTCGAGAGTAGTGATGATAGTCCGGTGGGCGGGTGCTGGCAGCGTTCGATAGAAAAGCATGCACTTAGTTTTACTAGCGTTTAAGAGCAGTTGGAGGCCACGGAAGGAGTGTTGTATGGCATTGAAGCTTGTCTGAAGGTTAGTAAACACAGTGTCCAAAGAGGGGCCAGATGTATACAGAATGGTGTCATCTGCGTAGAGATGGATCAGAGAGTCACCAGCAGCGAGAGCGACATCGTTGATGTATATAGAGAAAAGGGTTGGCCCAAGAATTGAACCCTGTGGCACCCCCATAGAGACTGCCAGAGGATCGGACAATAGGCCCTCCGATTTGACACACTGAACTCTGTCTGCAAAGTAGTTAGAGAACCAGGCAAGGCAGTCACTTGAGAAACCAAGGCTGTTGAGTCTGCCAATAAGAATGCGGTGATTGACAGAGTCGAAAGCCTTGGCCAGGTCGATGAAGACGGCTGCACAGTACTGTCTTTTATCGATGGCGGTTATGATATCGTTCAGTACCTTGAGCGTAGCTGAGGTGCACCCATGACCAGCTCGGAAACCAGATTGCATAGCAGAGAAGGTACGGTGGGATTCGAAGTGGTCAGTTATCTGTCAGTTAACTATGTACACTAATTATTATTTTCTCTCTCTCTTTTTCCTCTTTCTCTCTCTCTTTCTCTCCCTCTGTGAAGCTGAGACCAGTGGCTGTCTCTATTAAAGGCTGCTTGCCCCACACACACACACACACTGTGATCAAGCTGAAGTTTGAACAGTGTATTCATGCAAACTTAACAGCATAACTTCATTGAATCTGCACCATGAGCTCAGCTAATTGACAATTTTTTTCATCTCCAGTTATTATTGCAGAACAAACAATCTCTCACCAAGATCAATGTCGAAGCAATATTTCCCTGAGTTAACGCTAAAGAGGTGTTTTGCAATGATACAAATAGCTTTGCAAATAGGCTGCACACTGCATCATACTCTGTCTCCTCTGAGAACAGTTCTAATTGCAAAGTACAAAAAAATCATTAAGTATTTTCAAGGGACAACTAATCTCTCTGTGGAGTGGAACACTGCCAGACAGGCTGGATGCCTCTACTCTAGTGAACACGATGGTGTAAAGGAGGAATTGCTGCAATGTCGTTTTTTGGGGGTTCCTGGCTGCAGTGGACACCTCATCATGGCCTATTACCTGCACCAAGAAGATACACTGTGTCCGGTGACTGGTCTACAGGGAACCGTCCAGTCTGTTCTGTTGTCCAGACAAAGTTCCTGAATTCAGGAACTAAACTGGGTTTTGGTTCTGGTTCTAATACGGTTGTACCAAAGATGGTGGATAATGAAAATGATTCACTCGGGCCGTTTACCATCTTAATTGGGAGTGTCTCCCATAGACACCAACGCAATAGCAGCTGCGTCAAGAAGGGTGTAATTGCAGACCGCAATTAAGGGCGTTTCCTGATATAAGCGTTTCTTGATGTCAAGTTACACCGATTGACTCTCACCATTGGTGGCTGTTTATTTTGTGTTGGGGACAACAGTTGTTGACAACTTTAGCATTGTAGCTAAGTCTTTTTCCTAACCTTAACCTAATTTCTCTAACTTGCCACATTAGTTATCCTAACCTACTATGTAAACAAATCATCTGTGTTAAGAACACCGGAACTGACCAACAGATCTGCTGTTTTCAACCATCACGCTCACTCTCTCAATATCTCCCCCCCCCCCCCCCCCCCCCCTGCACCATCTGTCTTGACCTCTGAATGCTCAGCTATTAAAGCCAACTGACATTTACTCCTGAGGTGCTGACCTGTTGCACCCTCTACAACCACTATTATTTGACCCTGCTGGTCATCTATGAACATTTTAACATCTTGAAGAACGATCTGGCCTTAATGGCCATGTACTCTTATAATCTCCACCTGGCACAGCCAGAAGAGGACTGGCCACCCCTCAGAACCTGGTTCCTCTCCACCCGGCACAACCAGAAGAGGACTGGCTACCCCTCAGAGCCTGGTTCCTCTCCACCCGGCACAACCAGAAGAGGACTGGCTACCCCTCAGAGCCTGGTTCCTCTCCCCCCGGCACAGCCAGAAGAGGACTGGCTACCCCTCAGAGCCTGGTTCCTCTCCCCCCGGCACAGCCAGAAGAGGACTGGCTACCCCTCAGAGCCTGGTTCCTCTATAGGTTTCTTCCTAGGTTCCTGCCTTCTAGGGACATTTTCCCAGCCACCGTGCTTCTACATTTTAATTGTTTGGGTTTTAGACTGGATTTCTGTATAAGCACTTGGTGACATCTGCTGATGTAAAAAGGGCTTTATGAATACATTTGATTTGATTTGTTCTTGACTCCCCCTGCTGTAATGTGTTCTGGACTCCACCTGCTGTAATGTGTTCTGGACTCCACCTGCTGTAATGTGAACTGGACTCCACCTGCTGTAATGTGTTCTGGACTCCCCTAGCTGTAATGTGTTCTGGACTCCACCTGCTGTAATGTGTTCTGGACTCCCCCTGCTGTAATGTGTTCTGGACACCACCTGCTGTAATGTGTTCTGGACTCCCCCTGCTGTAATGTGTTCTGGACTCCACCAGCTGTAATGTGTTCTGGACTCCACCTGCTGTAATGTGTTCTGGACGCCACCTGCTGTAATGTGTTCTGGACTCCCCCTGCTGGGAAAAAGCTAGTATAACAATTATTAGACTTAATTCACCACATACAGTCTAAACCTCAAAATCCCATGCTAAACTAAAACGTAGGGATAGGAAAATAGGCCAAAGTTGATCTTAAAAGGTAAGCCAGAGGTCTTGGTTAATATTATGCATGAGTGAGTGTTATTTGTGAAGCATTAGATCATCACTGTAAGCAATCCCTCACTTTTGACGCAGGGCATTTTCCACAGCAGGTGATGCATGTGAAAGCCCGGCCCTCATCTCATTTACATCCCTGAAACAATAACCAAAGTGGTCGTCATCGCTTGCAGAAATCCAAACTAAGAAAGGCCTGCTGAGGTATTAGCAGCTTTTATGGAAATGTGTGGGTGTGCGTGTGCATGCCTGCGTCCTGTACATAGGCCTACTGTCCTCCAAGTCTCCAGACATTTGTGAGTTGGAGGACGGATCTGAAGCCTATTGCTGGAAAATCCAACTCATTCATTCTGCTGCTCCTCAGAAAGTACTTAATTATAGCACCAAACCTTTAGTACTGCAGAGAATTGCCTTTGCTGTATACATTGATTTATTTTCCGCTCAGCTAGCTCTTTTTTTTTGGCCCACCGTCTCAGCCGAGATAGTTAATTTGTATCGAATAATCAGAATATCATAATATAACCCTGATGAATGCAAACTGGACAGGGACTCCTGCTATGATTAACGAGGATGCTATCCTGGTTCACTATTATAAACCAGGAGCCTTATCACCTGCAAGACCTCAGTTAACTAGTGAGGGGACATTAATCATGACAAACCAGAGCAGTGGAGGCTGCTGAGGGGAGGATGGCTCACAATAATGGCTGAACCGGGCATTTCATACCATTCCACTGATTCCGCTCCAGCCATTACAACAAGCCCGTGCTCCCCAATTAAGGTGCCACCAACCTCCTGTTATGTTGGTTTAAACCATATTGGCATAAACCCCCAACATAATTGTCCTAAATGACAGAAAAGGGAAAAAATATGATCAATAAATTCATATAATAATATATTCTTCGTATAGAAGTCTAGATTAATCTTTCCTTATCAATCCACACACAAAACCCCATAATGACAAAGCGAAAATGTATAAAAAATAAAAAATTGAAATATAAGTATTCAGACCCTTTGCTATGAGACTCGAAATTGAGCTCAGGTGCATCCTGTTTCCATTGATCATCCTTGAGATGTTTCTACAACTTGAGTCCACCTGTTGTAAATTCAATTGATTTGACATGATTTGGAAAGGCACACACCAGTTGACAGTGTATGTCCGAGCAAAATCTAAGCCATAAGGTTGAAGGAATTGTCCATAGCGCTCCTGAGACAGGATTGTGTCGAGGCACAGATCTGGGGAAGTGTATCAAAACATTTCTGCAGCATTGAAGGTCCCCAAGAACGTAGTGACCTCCATCATTCTTAAATGTAAGAAGTTTGGAACCACCAAGACTCTTCCTAGAGCTGGCCGCCTGGCCAAACTCAGCCATCGGGGGAGAAGGGCCTTGGTCACTCTGACAGAGCTCCAGAGTTCCTCTGTGGAGATGGGAGAACCTTCCAGAAGGACAACCATCTCTGCAGCACTCCACCAATCAGGCCATTATGGTAGAGTGGCCAGACGGAAGCCACTCCTCAGTAAAAGGCACATGACAGCCCGCTTGGAGTTTTACAAAAGGCACCTAAAGACTCCAATACCATGAGAAACAAGATTCTCTGATCTGATGAAACCAAGATTGAACTCTTTGACCTGAATGAGAAGCGTCACGTCTGGAGGAAACCTGGCACCATCCCTACGATGAAGCATGGTGGTGGCAGCATCATGCTGTGGAGATGTTTTTCAGCGGCAGGGACTGGGAGACTAGTCAGGATCGAGGGAAAGATGAACTGAGCAATGTGCAGAGAGATCCTTGATGAAAACCTGCCCCAGGACCTCAGACTAGAGCAAAGGTTCACCTTCCAACAGGACAAAGACCCTAATCACACAGCCAAGACAACTCAGGAGAGGCTTCGGGACAAGTCTCTGAATGGACATTCCTACAGTCAGCATGTCAATTGCACACTCCCTCAAAACTTGAGACATCTGTGGCATGATAACAAAGTGTGGTCATTTGAATAATTCAAATAAAGTTGCCACGTATTGTATCTCATTAAAAAGGATGTGGGCATTGTTGATAACTGAGAATTGGACCATGAGGGGAACTGGAGAAATAGGGAATCTTTTTAGACACACAAGTGACTTTCCTTGTTAATACTGTACTTGATGGGACTTTGAATGTACTGTACTAACAACATTTTAAATACAATATGTAAATATAATATGCACATGGTAACAATCTCCTAGGTCTATATTAGCAAAGAACAATTAATACATTGACAGTTTAGCACATCTTAGATGATACTATATTATATTTATTTTCATCTGTTTACCTAGTAATGTGCAGATAAAATGTCTGTGTACAATGTAAGGACAAAGGACACATGAGAATACTGTACCAACTATGTACACTAATTATTATTTTCTCTCTCTCTTTTTCTCTTTCTCTCTCTCTTTCTCTCCCTCTGTGAAGCTGAGACCAGTGGCTGTCTCTATTAAAGGCTGCTTGCTGTTGTGTTCCTTGTGCAGTAAACTGTCAAAGTCTAGGTTCAAGTCAGGGGGAAAAGTTTCTCAAACATTCCTACTCTTTCTTGTTCTTCCTCGGCCTGAGTGGAACATCTTTATTTATCCACTATCTTTGCCCTCAGAAGTCCAGAGGTATGGTTGTTTCCAGGAGCATGGGATAATGGAGTCTTATACTTTTGATGAAGTTATGGGCAACAAGATGGATGCCAGTCTCCTGGGACTTTTTGTTTCTTCAAATGTTTCTTAGTCCATTTTAATGTGCACGGTTTGTGAATATGTTCATGGCTAGGGAGAAGGTTTTAAAGAGGTGAACTTGTTTAAACCATGCCTTAATATATGAAATCTTTAAATATGGTATTTTGTGTTTGGTGTCTACTTCCTGCTCAAACCAGATCTAAAAGAACCTATCACTTTATCACCATGTAACACAAGCAATTTAAGGAACAAGGGGAGGAATGTTTGATAAACTTTTCCCCCTGACTTGCACTTTGACAGTTTACTGCACAAGGAAGTTCCTTGATTAAAAACAACAGAGGTAGGTGCATTCAAGTGCATCTCTCAGGTGTCACACATTGCTTTACTAATGTTTTTACTAGATAAACAGATTAAAATAAATATATACATGAAGTATAATCTAAGATGTGCTAAACTGTCAGTGGATGACATTTTATTTGCTAATATAGGCCTATGGGATTGTTACCACGTGCATATTATATTTACATATTGTATTTAAAATGTAATTAGTATATTCAAAGTCCCATCAAGTACAGTATTACCTTTGAATGAGGGCAATACGATACGTGACAACTTTATTTTAATTAATCAAATGACCACACTTTGTCATCATCATGATCAGACCCTGTTTCAGAAAACGACTCAGAGTTGAAGGAAACTCTGGGTTTTCGGTTTCACAAAGCCAGTTCAGCTTGACTCTGAGTCAGTTACTATGGCAACATACTCTGTGATGCTAACCCTGAGTTTAGCTGAAGCCTGCAGACTGAAGGAGGTGTCAGACATGGCGCGTCCTTTTCTTGAAGAGCCAGTTGATACTGAAGCACAAATACTCAGCAGAAATCTCAGTTGGGAGAGGGGGATCAGACCCCGCTTGGATGATCTATCATTCCCTGAGGATTATCTGTTTGAGCGTTTGTGTTTTTCATCTGAACAATATTCTCAGCCCTCATATCGTTCATATGACACATCGTGGACATGCTCTCAGCTCATATGACACATCATGGACATGCTCTCAGCTCATATGACACATCGTGGACATGCTCTCAGCTCATATGACACATCGTGGACATGTTCTCAGCTCATATGACACATCGTGGACATGCTCTCAGCTCATTTGACACATCATGGACATGCTCTCAGCTCATATGACACATCATGGACATGCTCTCAGCTCATATGACACATCGTGGACATGCTCTCAGCTCATATGACACATCATGGACATGCTCTCAGCTCATATGACACATAATGGACATGCTCTCAGCTCATATGACACATCGTGGACATGCTCTCAGCTCATATGACACATCGTGGACATGCTCTCAGCTCATATGACACATCGTGGACATGCTCTCAGCTCATATGACACATCGTTGTCAGTTCGGAACAAATTATTTCTGTTGCACTTCGTTTTTTTGTCAACGGGAGTTTTCTATATAACATCTGTGACGCTGAGCATATTTCCATGGTAACCGTCTGTCGGGCTGTTAGAAATGTGACTCTTTTGCTTTGAAACGTTTACTGTACACTTTTGTGGTGTTCCCAAGTCACAGACCCACAAGGCTCAAAGAAGAATTCCACAGAATTGCAGGTATTAGTCTAAGCAATAATTAATTTATTTAGTATGAAGCTTTGAGACTTGAAGCACTAATCAGTTAATTTGATATATTTTAGGGTTTCCAGGTGTGATTGGCTGCATAGATGAAGGAGATTATGTGAATGGGAAGTCTTTCCACAGCATTAATGTACAGGTAGGCCTAATTAGTAGCCTTTAGCATTCCAAATGAAAGATACTTCACAATACAGCTAAATACTGTTCTGCACTGTGAAGATCATATATGATGCAGCCTACATCAGCAATGTGGAAGCAAAGTGTCCTGGATCTGTGCATGACTCGCACATCTTTTGTGAGTGTACACTGAGCGCTAGATTTGCCCAACTGTGGCCCTACAGCTCCCCCTAGAGGGAGCCAGAGACCTGGCCTCAGTCAGAACCTGACAGTACCACCCCCTAAGGCGCGGGCTCCCGACCGCGATACTCCCTTCCCAACAAAACACAAGCGGGTGAAGGGGGGACTGAGCAGACCACTGGGGCGGTTGTTGGTGGGGGTTCTGGACCCGGTGCCGGACGTGGCACCAGATCAGGCGGGGGCTCCGGCTCAGGGGCAGGACTGTAGCCCCTACCCAGACTGGGCACGAGTGGAATGGCCCGCTCCGGCACTGGATCGGGGCTGACGACCAGTCCCGGACTGGGACCCGGTGGAGCGGACTGCTCCGGCACTGGAGCGGGGCAGATGACCGGTCCCGGACTAGGCACCGGTGGAACGGACCGCTCCGGCCCTGGATCGGGGCTGGACGGCAGGTCCTGTCGAGCCCCCGGTCCAGTGGACAGCCCCAACCTCGGAGCAGGGCTGAACGCCGTGCCCAGCCTGGGCACCGACGAAGAGGATGTTTCCAGTCACGTAGCTGGGCTGTCTGCCGGCTCCGGACTGGGCACCGGCACGCTGAGGAGCTCCGGCTCCTGAGCCGGAATGAACGCCGTGCCCAGCCTGGGCACCAGCGCAAAGAAGCTCTCCAGCCACGTAGCTGGGCTGGCTACCGGCCCCGGACTGGGCACCGGTGGAGCGGTCTGCTCCGGGCTGTGGGCCGTCACTGGAGGCTCCTGCCTGTGGGCCGACACTGGAGGCTCCGGCCTCAAAAGTATCTATATCCACAGTAAAACGAGTCCTATATCAACATAACCTGAAAGACAGCTCAGCAAGGAAGAAGCCACTGCTCCAAAACCGCCATAAAAAAAACAGACTACGGTTTGCAACTGCACATGGGGACAAAGATGGTACTTTTTGGAGAAATGTCCTCTGGTCCAATGAAACGAAAATAGAACTGTTTGGCCATAATAACCATTGTTATGTTTGGAGGTAAAAGGGGGAGGCTTGCAAGCCGAAGAACACCATCCCAACCGTGAAGCACTGGGGTGGCAGCATCATGTTGTGGGGGTGCTTTGCTGCAGGAGGGACTGGTGCACTTCACAAAATAGATGGAAAATTATGTGAATATATTGAAGCAACATCTCAAGACATCAGTCGGGAAGTTAAAGCTTGGTCGCAAATGGGTCTTCCAAATGGACAATGACCCCAAGCATGCTTCCAAAGTTGTGGCAAAATGGCTTAAGGACAACAAAGTCAAGGTATTGGAGTGGGAAGGACTGGGAATGTGATGAAATAAATAAAAGCTTAAATAAATCATTCTCTCTACTATTAATCTGACATTTCACATTCTTAAAATAAAGTTTAATTTATTTAATAAAACTGAGTTTAAATGTATTTGGCTAAGGTGTATGTAAACTTCAGACTTCAACTGTATATATATATATATATATATATATCCTTTAGAGTTTAATTCGGGAGATGATAACAACTTCTTTCCGTGGTGCCCCAAATACCAATGAGTTAATTGTTACATAATTAATTTAATCGAGTAACAATTAAACATAGTCAGCTGATTCGATAAATAACAGTCATCAGATGAATGAAAGTCACGTCAAGACACAGTGGTATGAGCTGCAGGTAGTCTAGCGGTTAAAAGTGTTGGGTCAGTAACCAAAAGGTTGGTGGTTTGATTCTCCAACTAGGCAAAAAATCTGTCGATGTGCCCTTGAGCAAGGCACTTAACCCTAAATACTCCTGTAAGTCACTCTGGATAAGAGCATCTGCTAAATGACAAAACATTGTTAAAATCAATGAATTGATACCCTGCAATCAGAAAGCCAGTATTATGCTGGTCGGAAATTCAGAACCTCTGAGTTAAAACAAGGCAACAGTACACATGTCGTCCCCCATGAATGATGTTGCAGCGCCCCCCTTGGGCCAATCAGGGTACTTTTGTAAATGACAGTTCACAGTGGTGTATGATATATCGAGTGTGACTAACAATTCAAATCAAATGTGTCACATGCTATGTAAACAACAGGTGTAGACTAACAGTGAAATGCTTCCTTATGGACCCTTCCTAACAATGCAGAGAGAAAAATAGAGAAATAATAGAAAAATCAATACATTCCTAATGAGTAATAATAACTTTGCTGTATTCACGGGGTAATTACCAAGTCAAAGTGCAGGGGTACGAGGTAATTGAGGTAGACATGTACATATAGTTATACTGCCGCTCTATGTATCATGTACCGTGTATCTGTCTTTTGTGTACTTTCGTTGTGGCATTTTGCACCTGCCCTGTGTTTTGTTGTAGCTGCTTGACAAATAAATTTTCCCCTCGGGGATCAATAAAGTATCTATCTATCTATCTATCTATCTATCTATCTATCTATCTATCTATCTATCTATCTATCTATCTATCTATCTATCTATCTATCTATCTATCTATCTATCTATCTATCTATCTATCTATCTATCTATCTATCTATCTATCTATCTATCTATCTATCTATCTATATATCTATCTAGTGTATTTGGAAAGTATTCAGACCCCTTGACTTTTTCCACATTGTGTTACTTTACAGCCTTATTCTAAAATTGATTAAATATTTTTTTCCCCCTCATCAATCTACACACAATACACCATAATGACAAAGCAAAAACAGGTTTTTTTACAAATGTATTAAACCTTATAAACTGAAATATCACATTTACAAATGTATTCAGACCGTTTCATCAGTACTTTGTTTATGCTCCTTTGGCAGCGATTACAGCCTCGAGCATTCTTGAGTATGATGCTACAAGTTTGACACAACTGTATTTAGGGAGTTTCTCCTATTCTTCTCTACAGATCCTCTCAACCTCTGTCAGGTTGGATGGGGAGCGTCGCTGCACAGCTATTTTCAGGTCTCTCCAGAGATGTTCAATCGGGTTCAAGTCTGGGCTCTGGCTGGGCCACTCAAGGACATTCAGAGACTTGTCCCGAAGCCACCCCTGACTGGTGGTGTGCTGCAGAGGTGATTGTCCTTCTGAAAGGTTCTCCCATCTCCAGAGAAGAACTCTGGAGCTCTGTCAGAGTGACCATCATGTTCTTGATCACCTCCCTGTCCAAGGACAGCGCTAGGATGAGTCTTGGTGGTTCCAAACGTCTTCCATTTAAGTATGATGGAGGCCACTGTGTTCTTTGGGACCTTCAATGCTGCAGAAATGTTTTGGTACCCTTCCCCAGATCTGTGCCTCGTCACAATCCTGTATCGGAGCTCTACAGATAATTCCTTCGACCTCATGGCTTGGTTTTTGCTCTGACATGCACTGTCAACTGTGGGACCTTATATAGACAGGTGTGTGTCTTTCTAAATCATGTCCAATCAATTGAAAATGCCACAGGTGAACTCAAATCATTTCGAGTCTTATAGCAGAGGGTCTGAATACTTATGTAAATTAGGTATTTCTATTTTGTTTTTTTACTAAATGTGCAAAAACTTATAAAAACCTGTTTTCGTTTTGTCATTGTGGGGAATTGTGTGTAGATTTATGAGGGGAAAAACTATTTGATATTTCCATTATAGAATACGGCTGTAACTTAAAGAAATGTTGAATAAGTCATGGTGTCTGAAAGCTTTCAGAAGGCACTGTGTAGATATATATATATATTATGATATTACGTACAGCGCCTTCAGAAAGTTTTCATACCCCTTGACTTATTCCATATTTTGTTGTGTTACAGCCTGAATTCAAAATGTAATCTTTTATTTTACCCATTTTACCCCATAATGAAAAAATGTAAAAAAAAAAAAGAATAATTGAAAATTAAATACATTTAAGTTTTTAATTTTGAGTTAATTTGTAAAAAAGTCGAAAAACATAATTCCACTTTGACATTATGGGGTATTGTGTGTAGATCAGT
This sequence comes from Thymallus thymallus, assembly GCA_023634145.1. NCBI lineage: Eukaryota > Metazoa > Chordata > Actinopteri > Salmoniformes > Salmonidae > Thymallus > Thymallus thymallus. The sequence goes on along the minus strand of CM042399.1, from coordinate 34,401,158 downwards.
GAGGGAAAAGTATATATTAACAATATTAAATTCAGGCTGTAACACAACAAAATGTGGAAAAAGTAATGGATTGATTTTCATATTAATATAATAAAGGCCTAGGAGAAGTTATGACATGCATATTAATTTAATAAAGGCCTAGGAGAAGTTATGACATGCATATTAATATAATAAAGGCCTAGGAGAAGTTATGACATGCATATTAATATAATAAAGGCCTAGGAGAAGTTATGACGTGCATATTAATATAATAAAGGCCTAGGAGAAGTTATGATGTGCATATAAATTTAATAAAGGCCTAGGAGAAGTTATGACATGCATATTAATATAATAAAGGCCTAGGAGAAGTTATGACGTGCATATTAATATAATAAAGGCCTAGGAGAAGTTATGACATGCATATTATATTTGCAAAACATCACCAGCCAAAAAAAAAAGGGTCTCCCATTAATGTGATCATAACATGTTGTAACTCACCCTGGTATTGAATGTGATCATACCATGTTGTAACTCACCCTGGTATTGAATGTGATCATAACATGTTGTAAATCACCCTGGTATTGAATGTGATCATAACATGTTATACACATTTACACTGAGTGTACAAAACATTAAGAAGACCTTCCTAATATTGAGTTGCACCACCCTCTTTGAAATCAATACAAAAGCTAAAACAATCATAATAATAATAATTTATTAAGTAGCAAGTAGGTCCTATTCCCCAACACATTAGAACTATATACTGCAACATGTGATACAGCTAAAGGATAACTGGGGACAACATCTTCCTCTTGTGGTTAAAATGCTACATTACAAAAGTGTGTTCATTTTCATGAATCATTTTCATGAATGTTCTTGTACATTGTTGTGATACATAAAATATGATGACCTCAAAGGTGAAAGAATAAAAATACATAAAAGGGTTCAAAGGTAATACTATATATGTTCTCCTCTCACTGCATTCTGTCACTTTTAATCTCTCGTGGACAAATAAGTGCCGGAACAAACTGTCAAATCTGAGAGGTGCCGGATCCTGTTCCTCAAATTAAGCACTGCAGACTACGTAACAAATCACCCAAGATTTTAGATCTGGATTACCTGTGATTATTCACTATTGATTCCCCCTCTAGTTTGGGGAGGGGTAGTATTGGTCACACTTATCACCAGTCAAGTGTTTGTCACAAGTTAATATGTAAGAGAATACAAAACTCCCATTACTGAGTCCACAGCTATGCCCATGGCTCCCCTGCTCCAGGTTTACAGCACACCCACCCTGGAGGTTATCGTCACGTTCCCCTTGGTCCTTATACCACACCTGGAGCTCTAAAGAGGACTGGGTGTTTACATAGCCAAAGTCAAAATGTGTATGCCAAAGTGGATCATAGGTAGTGATCCAGCGGGTCTGCCTGTACTGACCTGAACACCACAGTTTGACGTAACCCTCTGGTTTGGCCATCCCATCACCCCTCAGACTAAACCCACGGTCCACAAAGACTGTTAGTCTGCCTCTCCCTGCCAAAAGGGGGCAGCAATCAGCAGAGAGGTTAGGCGAACCCCTACATGCTTGATGCTCTGTCTTTTTTCTCTTAACCCCTTTGTTAATCACATACTGACTAATAGCTGTTTGTAGATCAGCGCTAGTCTGGTTGTCTTCAACCAGTAGATGTAGAGGCTGCAGGGAGAAGGATACCATTTCTGGAAACTCATTTAGACTTTCCATCCATTTTAAGAAACTATCTATCTTAGCTATTCTCATAGAAGCTACTCCATTTAAGGTTTTCCCACCGTTCACTTCCGTGTGGTGGCTTAAGAAGCCCATGCTATACCCTGTTGCACTGTCAGAGTTGGTAACAACCTTTGAACATTGTCCACGCAAAAATGTCAGCCCCAAGTCTATGGGCAGTCCTACAGGTATTTCCAATTCCAACCCCATACCCAGACATGTTTCCACGTCGGACACAAAGACCTTGTTCAGGGTTGCTAGACAGGTGCGAATGGCAGTCACCCTCTTCATCATCCCTCCAAGGCCGCCATCACTGATGTAGTGGGTTCCATAGGTCTCAATGATGTCCTTGTACGCCTCACTGTTGGATGCGTAATCCTGTGGCAGAGAAGCTATGCGCCGTTGGAAATTCAGGCTAAGTGGGGGTTTACCGGGCACACTGAAACTAAAAGAGAGTTAGAGTGGCAGTTAACTGGGAACTTTGTTTTAGTCAGTTATAAGAAATGTACAATTCTCCTATAGATCAGGCCCTACAGTTTCACAATCCTGCTGCTTTTCATTTCTCTCTGGTACGTCATTGATCAATTAATATTACGGATTGGCTGGAGAGCACATCTGGTCCCTCCCTGGAAATGATGTCTCTGGATAATAAAAGGTAATGCTGAAAGTCTGCATGACTGTGACCCTCAAGGACCAGATCTGTGACCCCCTGCTTATAAGATGCCAAGTGAATACTAAAAAATGTTTAAACATTATTGGTCTCTAGGAAACAGCAAACTAGATGATCACTTTTTTCAAAAGCTGTATTATGGCTAAAGTATACTGAGAGTGCTGAGAGAGTGCTGAGAGAGTGCTGAGAGAGTGCTGAAAGAGTGCTGCACAATTGCTTTAAGCTCTTGTAATTGAAATATACATGACCTCAGAAACAGCAGGGTACATGGCCTGACCTGTAGACCGAGCAGGTCAGCTGTTGGAAGGAGAAGGAAGAGTGGTCTGCGTTTGAGTGTGAGGACGCAAAGCTGTGCACCTTGGACTGGCTGCCTGCTAACTGCAGGTCTATATTCTCCAGTTTTAGCCCAGCCTTCCAGTCATTCTCTATAAAAAAGGCTATATCATCTACAAGAGAGCTGACGGAGTAATAATAGGAACTCAGAGTCTTCCTCTTGCAGTCACTTTCGGCCCTCCAGTCCTTCATATGCAGGGGGAGTTTCTGAAGCTGACCTCTCATAAGTGGGTTCACACATACCGTGCAGGATTTAGCCAAGTAACTATTGACATCAAACACAGAGGCCCGTTTTTGTCTCAATGTTACCACATCATAGCCCATCCCAGCCAGTTTATAGCCAGGCACAAAGGAACAATTGGCGCATTCTTCTGGAGTCCCTAGACGACAGTTGAACTCTCCATCCAGGTGAGACAGAGCCAGGAGACCCAGGAACACCAGGTGAGACAGGGGAGAGAGGACGACTGATGCTGTCATTGTTGTCACTCCTGATTGGTCAGTCTAGATGTGAGAAAAATAATCTGCTAAGGAAGGTGATAATTTTGACTCCATTCTTCTACTGCACTTCCCACAACATTACTATTACTTTCATATTTTACACCAAAACAGTTTTAAAAAGTAGTTCCTTTTAGACAGTATATTGTTTATAAAATACATTTAGCTCAAAAGTTTAGGTTTATGACACATCTATTATTAATATGATTTAAAATATATGTCCCTACTTTCCCCAGTTGGCTGTTAATACTTACAATGCAAAATCCACAGCAGACCTCTCTGTTCTCTCATGTCCACATGAAATGATCTCTGTACCCACCAGCTCTCAGAGTAAACAAAGACTGGCTCCTTATCGTGATAAAAATTGCATGGTGGGAAAAGGGGTATGCATTGACTCTTCATATCCGGCAAACCAGCAGGAAAAATGATCAATAATGATGACGTAATGAATGATTAACAGTAGTGCAGAGTAAAGGAGCAATACTGCTACATACTGTCACATACAGAGCTGAATCCATGTCTGTGTGGAAATCTCTCATTGACAACTTGTGTCACGTTTTAATTATTCCCACAGTAGTAAGATCTTATCAAATCCCCTCTTATTGAATCAACAGAGGGTACGATATTATCTGTTTTCATATTGTTTGTGATCCAACAATGGTCAATGATACACATCTGGGGCTTCAAAATAAATATCCAGATGCCTGCTGTAAACAGTGTAATGTTTGTTCAAAATAAATAATGCTAGCCCAATCCAATCACAAAAGTGGGACATAGACATTGATGCCTAATTTGCCAAAAAATATAAAAAAGTTAATTCCCAAAGATGTGGTTATAATTTGCAGAGACTTTACTGATCATTTTCTGGACCATCTTCATGCGCATCGTGTTTTTCAAAAGCATGGCAAACGTGTTTTTTTCAAGATAACATGTTTTTCATGCCAAATCAAACTATTTGAGGGCATTGGCCTGCAGGGCATCTCCATGTCAAAAGCAATGTGCAAAATCAACCCTGAATAGGTCAGTGGAAGAATGTATTCCACCTTATTTGCATATCTCCCAGAGTGCCTTTCGAGTGAATTGTAGTTACCACCCATGACGGTATTTGTTTGTGACAGAGACATGGTTGATGTATTCAAATAAGCTGCTGAGAGGAGGACAGCGTAAAAATAATGGCAGGAATGGAGACAATGGAATGGTATTGAGAACATGTAAATCGATTCTATTCTATTCTATTCTATTCCAGCCATTATTATGAGCCTGTCCTCCCAAATTAAGGTGCCACTGCCCACCTGTGTTATTGAGACCTAATTCATCAACTGGAACAGCCGTTGCAGTAATGGGTGCAATAAGTCCAACTACTAACAGATTAGATTCATTTTGAAAAAGGTATGTTATAAATTGGGTAGCATGATTAATCAACCCATCAAAGTAAACGTTAAAACACAGCTATTGAAACAAACAATTCTGAAAATCAACCTGCTGGGAAATAGGATAATTATAATGTTGTTTTGAACAAACAGGAAATAGGATAATGATAATAAAATAGGATAGTGATAATGTTGTTTTGAACAAACAGGAATTTGTCATTTTACGGAACAAGCTTGTTGACTTTGAGCAGAGTTTGTTGAGTAAACACACTTTAACACATTAGCTAATTTTTTTGTCCTTTTGAAGTCTACTCAACTCAGAATAAAGCTGATTAAGCAATTGGTGTGTGTGTGCGTGGCTTTGGCAAACAAGGTGAAAACTGCAGACATGATGAGATATTCATCTTATATTAGGTCTGACAAAGACATTACAGGATAGGAGAAAGATATATACATTTTAACAAAAGACGGGTAAATGCTGATAGAGGAATTTGTATGTTAAAGATAATGACTAAAGTGTTCCACCCTGAAATTGTATAAATGTGAGAAATAACTGTGTGAATTCAGATAGAGATATAAGACAATAATCCAATAATGTGTGTGTGATTACATAGGTTTAAGACTAGGACATTGTGTTGGTATTTTGCAATAAAAGCAGGGTATAGTCGAGGCGAGAAGATGAACTCTTGACAAAAACCTGAAACCAATAACAGGAAGAGTGAAGGGAACGGTTAGAACCTATTTAGCCTACGGCTAGACTTACAGGAAACATGACCTGTCTAGCCTACAGATCACTAGACTTACAGAAAGCATGCTTGCAGAATGTAATGATAATGTGAAACATGATTACCATAAATGGTTCAACCATTGAGACAGCAAAATTATCGTGACAAATCCTAAACAGAATAATAGTTATTTCTTATAATATGTACGATTACAAAACAATTCTATAAAAAGTTCAATAGTAGGCATGGACTAGATAGTAGTTAGTAGTTAGTAGTTAGTAGTTAGTAGTTAGTAGATACTAGATATTAGATATTAGATATTAGATACTAGATATTTCTGGTTAAAATTAAAAAGTGTGTCAAGTTCATTCATAAACATTTTAATCAGAATGCAGGCTCCTGTACATTGTAAAGAATCTCATGGAACCATCAAAGAGGATATACAGTGGGGAGAACAAGTATTTGATACACTGCCGATTTTGCAGGTTTTCCCACTTACAAAGCATGTAGAAGTCTGTAATTTTTTATCATAGGTACTCTTCTACTGTGAGTGACGGAATCTAAAACAAAAATCCAGAAAATCACATTGTATGATTTTTAAGTAATTAATTTGCATTTTATTGCATGACATAAGTATTTGATACATCAGAAAAGCAGAACTTAATATTTGGTACAGAAACCTTTGTTTGCAATTACAGAGATCATACGTTTCCTGTAGTTCTTGACCAGGTTTGCACACACTGCAGCAGGGATTTTGGCCCACTCCTCCATACAGACCTTCTCCAGATCCTTCAGGTTTCGGGTCTGTCGCTGGGCAATACGGACTTTCAGCTCCCTCCAAAGATTTTCTATTGGGTTCAGGTCTGGAGACTGGCTAGGCCACTCCAGGACCTTGAGATGCTTCTTAAGGAGCCACTCCTTAGTTGCCCTGGCTGTGTGTTTCGGGTCATTGTCATGCTGGAAGACCCAGCCATGACCCATCTTCAATGCTCTTACTGAGGGAAGGAGGTTGTTGGCCAAGATCTCGCGATACATGGCCCCATCCATCCTCCCCGTCCTGTCCCCTTTGCAGAAAAGCATTGCCAAAGAATGATGTTTCCACCTCCATGCTTCACGGTTGGGATGGTGTTCTTGGGGTTGTACTCATCCTTCTTCTTCCTCCAAACACGGCGAGTGGAGTTTAGACCAAAAAGCTCTATTTTTGTCTCATCAGACCACATGACCTTTTCCCATTCCTCCTCTGGATCATCCAGATGGTCATTGGCAAACTTCAGACGGGCCTGGACATGCGCTGGATTGAGCAGGGGGACCTTGCGTGCGCTGCAGGATTTTAATCCATGACGGCGTAGTGTGTTACTAATGGTTTTCTTTGAGACTGTGGTCCCAGCTCTTCAGGTCATTGACCAGGTCCTGCCGTGTAGTTCTGGGCTGATCCCTCACCTTCCTCATGATCATTGATGCCCCACGAGGTGAGATCTTGCATGGTGCCCCAGACCGAGGGAGATTGACCGTCATCTTGAACTTCTTCCATTTTCTAATAATTGCGCCAACAGTTGTTGCCTTCTCACCAAGCTGCTTGCCTATTGTCCTGTAGCCCATCCCAGCCTTGTGCAGGTCTACAATTTTATCCCTGATATCCTTACACAGCTCTCTGGTCTTGGCCATTGTGGGGAGGTTGGCGTCTGTTTGATTGAGTGTGTGGACAGGTGTCTTTTATACAGAGTTCAAACAGGTGCAGTTAATACAGGTAATGAGTGGAGAACAGGAGGGCTTCTTAAAGAAAAACTAACAGGTCTGTGAGAGCCGGAATTCTTACTGGTTGGTAGGTGATCAAATACTTATGTCATGCAATAAAATGCAAATTAATTATTTAAAAATCATACAATGTGATTTTCTGGATTTTTGTTTTAGATTCTGTCTCTCACAGTTGAAGTGTACCTATGATAAATATTACAGACCTCTACATGCTTTGGAAGTGGGAAAATCGGCAAAATCTGCAGTGTATCAAATACTTGTTCTCCCCACTGTATATCCTGAAAATACACTTTTGGAAATATGACTCATGACTGAGATTAGGTTCCTCCTCAAAGAATAAAATAACATTCATCGTCAGCTGACTGTAATCCGCCTCTATTGATTCCCCTCTAGTCTGGGACATAGTGGTCACACTTAGCGAGTAAGATAATGAGAATTTACCATGACTAAGTCCACAGTGATGTGCTTATGGTGACCAGCCTGTATGTTCATTTGTCACCCACCCTGGAGGTTATGTTTATCTACAATGTACAGTGTTAATCTGTTTATCTACAGTGTACAGTGTTAATCTGTTTATCTACAGTGTACAGTGTTAATCTGTTTATCTACAGTGTACAATGTTAATCTGTTTATCTACAGTGTACAGTGTTAATCTGTTTATCTACAGTGTACAGTGTTAATCTGTTTATCTACAGTGTACAGTGTTAATCTGTTTATCTACAATATACAGTGTTTATCTGTTTATCTACAGTGTACAGTGTTAATCTGTTTATCTACAGTGCATTCAGAAAGTATTCAGACCCTTTTACTTTTTCCACATTTTGTTACGTTACAGCCTTATTCTAAAATTAATTAAATTGTTTTTTCCCCCTCAATCTACATACAACACCCCATAATGACAAAGCAAAAACCTGAAATATGATATTTACATAAGTATTCAGACCCTTTACTCAGTACTTTGTTGAAGCACCTTTGGCAGCGATTACAGCCTCGAATCTTCTTGGGTATGACGCTACAAGCTTGGCACAGATGTATTTGGCGAGTTTCTCCCATTCCTCTCTGCAGATCCTCTGAAGCTCTTTCAGGTTGGATGGGGAGCGCTCTGGAGCAGGTTTTCATCAAGGATCTCTCTGCACTTTGCTCCGTTCATCTTTCCCTCGATCCTGACTAGTCTTCCAGTCTCTGCCTCTGAAAAATATCCCCAAAGCATGATGCTGCCTACACCATGCTTCACCGTAGGGATGGTGCCAGGTTTCCTCTAAACGTGAAGCTTGGCATTCAGGCCAAAGGGTTCAATCTTGGGATGCAGCTGAGCTTAATTTCGGGTTTCATAGCAAATGGTCTGAATACTTATATAACATTTCTAAAAAACTGTTTTCGCTTTGTCAGTGTATATTGCTGATGAACATTTTTTTTTTTATGTTACGTAACAAAATACATCTGTAAAGTAACAAAATGTGGAAACAGTCAAGCGGTCTTACTTTCAGAAGGCACTGTAGGTACTTATCCCCCACCTGGAGAGCTGAATTGGACAGCGTGCTTACACTGCCAAAGTCAAAGTGTCTATGCCAAAATGGATCATAGGTGATTTAAACAACGTGGGTCTCCCTGTGCTGACCTGCACACCACACTTTGACAAAACCATCTGGTTTTCCCCACCCATTGCCCCTCAGACCATACCCAAGGACCACCCAGACAGTCAGTCTGCCTCTCCCTACCAACAGAGGGCAGCAGTCAGGAGAGAGGTTGGGAGAACTCACCCTACAAGGTGTCTGTTCTGTCTTGTATTTCTCAATCCCATTGTCTATCATATACTGACTAATAGCTGTTTGTAGATTATCCCTCACCTTAGTGTCATGAACCAAATCATGCAGAGGGAGAACAGTGAAGGATAGGATGTCTGGGAATCTTTTAAGACTATTCAGCCATTTCTTGAAACCTTCCGAACCTGGTTTGGTCAAATCAAATCAATCAATCAAATCAAATGTTATTGGTCGCATACACATGTTTAGCAGATGTTATTGCGGGTGTAGCGAAATGCTTGTGTTCCTAGCTCCAACAGTGCAGTAATATCTAACAATACAATGGAATTAGGAAATATATAAATATTTGCATGAGCAATGTCGGAGTCTAAATGTATAAATGTATACTTGTTACACTGTCTTCATTGTTAAAGACCTTTGAACACTGCCCACATGACAGTACACATCCTCCCCACTTAACAACTCCAAGCCAACTGACAACCCCATGCTAAGACATGTCTCTAACTGGGACACTGAGACCTTGTTCACAGTGGCCAGTACACATCCTCCACCCAAGGTCCACCAGGCGAATGTAGTGGGTTCCATAGGTGTCAATGAACTGCTGGTACGGCTCACTGCTGTTGGATGTGTGCTGCTTTGGGGGAGAAGCTATGTCCCGCTGGATGTCACGGCTAAGTGGGCGTCTACTGGAGGCCCGGAATCTAGGAGAGGGAAAAGAGCAAGATTACTGTGAGGATGGGTGTTATTGACAGGTACTGTGAGGATGGGTGTTATTGACAGGGTACTGTGAGGATGGGTGTTATTGACAGGGTACTGTGAGGATGGGTGTTGTTGACAGGTACTGTGAGGATGGGTGTTGTTGACAGGTACTGTGAGGATGGGTGTTATTGACAGGGTACTGTGAGGATGGGTGTTGTTGACAGGTACTGTGAGGATGGGTGTTGTTGACAGGTACTGTGAGGATGGGTGTTGTTGACAGGTACTGTGAGGATGGGTGTTATTGACAGGGTACTGTGAGGGTGGGTGATGTTGACAGGATTCTGTGAGGGTGAGTGATGTTGACAGGGCTCTGTGAGTGTGAGGGTTGTTGAGAGCGTGCAATTTGTGTGCTGACTGCAGGAATGTCCACCAGAGCTGTTGCCAGAGAATTGAATGTTCATTTGTCTACCATAAACCGAGAATTTGGCAGTACGTCCAACCAGCCTCACAACTACAGACCATGTGTAACCTCGCCAACCCATGACTCCACATCCGGCTTCTTGAATTGTAGGATCATCTGAGACCAGCTACCCGGACAGCTGATGAAACTGTGGGTTTGCACAACCGAAGAATTTCAGCAAAAACTGTCAGAAACCACCTCAGGGAATCTCATCTGCGGTCTTGACCTGACTGCTGCTCGGCATCGTAAACCGACTTCAGTGGGAAAATGCTCACCTTTGATGGCCACTGGCAAGCTGGAGAAGTGTGCTCTTCATGGATGAATCCCGGTTTCAACTGTACGTGGCAGATGGAAAGTATGGTGTTGTGTGCGAGCGGTTTTCTGATGTCAACGTTGTGAACAGAGTGCCCCATGGTGGCGGTGGGGTTATGGTATGGGTATCTATGTCTATGTTGGTTTTGTGTTGGTCCCCAATTAGAGGCAGCTGCTAGGCATTGTCTCTAATTGGGGGTCATACTTAAGTTCATGTTTTTCACCTGTGCGGTGTGGATCATTGTTTTGAGTTTAGTGCCTGTGTGCCAAACCTTCAGTTACCTTCGTGTCTCTCTCTTTGTTGTTTTCGTTTTTAAAGTTCACATTAAACAAAATACATGTCGAACTACAACTGCGCTGCGTATTGGTCTGCCTCTCATCACGATCGCGACAGAATGAACCACCACGAAGAGACAGCGCTATACAGCGAGGGAACTCCTCTGAGGTTCTGAGTCTGATTCCGAGGAGGAGGACCTTCACTGTATAGCCCTGGATGCTTACCAGGATACAGGACACATCCACCACACAAGGACCAAGCAGCGCTGCTATGGGGAGATGGAATCGCCGTGGGAGCAAGGTGAGCAGCGACGCCGTCGGGGCCCGCGACGACAAACAGCCCAAAGAAAACCCCAAAAATGTTTTGGGGGGGTGGCTATGGGGGTGGTCTGGTAAAGAGGAAGAAGCACCGATACCACTCTCCATGTGGGAAGAGGATGAGCCTGAGCACGACTGGGGGTCGAAGTCGGGGGAACAGCGGAAAAGACAGGTGGAAAAACTGAACATAAATAGGCTCCCCAATTAGAGGCAATGCGGCGCAGCTTCCTCTAACCGGGGACCAATTCCAACACAAACATGGAGACTTCCAGAAATGTCTCTGGACACTAAACCTGGAAAACATAAAGGTTTCCAGAGACCTCTCTGATCATAAATCCTTACAGTACCGCGGTTTTCTTCCCCCATAATACCATTTTACTCCCCATTAATAGAGGTAGCGTTAAATAGGTAGTATTAGGTATCTACTGACATAAGAAATAGATTAGCAATTGAGTCAACATTACACGTAGGACGACCCCAATAGATGGTGGAGTTATAATTCTGGTGTATCTCAATACTGTTTGAACGAAGGGCATTTGCCCTGGCTGAGTGGATTTAACATCTGATGCTCGAAGAGTTGCCTGTGTGTGGGATGGACCTTGAATGCCTGCACCCTTGCTGTATTAGGAAAATAGAGCTACTTATGTATTACTGACCCATGCTATTTTAGAAGGGAATAGTTTTGAAGTAATATATACCAGTTATTAATGATTTTCAGTCGTTTACTGTGCCGTGGTTAATCCATAGGGGACAGCAGTCCTAGACCACATATACATTACACAGGATACCATTAACATTTGTTTTTCACCTTGTTCTTACTTCACTTATGTGGAATAGAGTATAATGTAAACACCTATATATAGGCATATTTGAAACATTTCTACATAGGAACATATAGGTACACTTTATATACCAAACATTTGAAATAAGAACATTTTGGTTTGATTATTTATTTAATATTACACGCAGAACATTAATAAAAAATGTAGATATGGCAGACGGGAGCTCCAATCGACCCGAAGGCCCATTGTGAACAGCCTACAGAGTGATAAGGAAAAAGGAAAGCCCACCCTATTCTCTGTAACAGCAACTTGTTCTGGAATCAGCGAAAAGCCACCTGTTTGAAGAATGAATTAACAATGAAGAACGACCTTGGATTGTGGCCCCTCCCCCTCCCTACTGCTCCAGAACCAACAGCAGCCCCAGTAGGCTGGTCTCCCAGAGCCAAGGAACAAGGAGGAGAGCTGAAGATTACCAAGAAAGTTGTTTTTACTGAAGACTTAACCTGCTGGGAGAAGACACACAGGGACATGGCACCCTGCCAGACCAAGACAACAACGATTCTCCACCACCAGGCCGGATGTTTCAAGAACTAGGGGACATAATAGATGATGCAAGAGCCCAGTCAAAACCTCTTTACCCTGATGAAAGCTCAAGATAAGAAAGTCAGAGCAGAGGCGAAGAACAAACTATTCTATGATGTTGGAGTACAGGAAGTCATGGGGAGAAGAAACAGAGAAGTAAGATAAGAGACGAGAAGAAGAAAGTCAGAAGAGAGACAGACAAAGCAGTTGAAGAGAGCAGATGATGTTGTGATGATGAAGAAGAAGATATGAAGACACGAGGAGAACAGGAAGTGGAGACAGAGAGGATGAAAGAAGACGAGAAAGAGCGTGAAAGAACAAGAAAAAACAAAAGTGAAAGTGAAACAAGGAACGTGAAAGTAGAAGAAAAGCCCAAAGTGAAAGTGGATGGTGGCTGTAACCCCAGCACCTCAGCCATCACCACGGCCTCCACCAGCGCCTGCATCAGTTTCCCCAGAAACCTGCAGCTCAGTTTCCCCCTCAACCATATGGGAACCCACAACCTTACCTACATAACAGGTCATATGTGGCATAACAGGTCATATGAGAAACATGTTCCCATAGAAACAGCAACAACAATGGCAGCAGAGGGGAGAGGGAATGCTGGAAGAAGACATTTCCAGGGTGGAAGAGGAGGAAGAGCGCCCCCTGCAGGGCCACCCCATGTTAATCGAGGACCTTCCAAGTCTCAACCAATGAATGGAAGAAAGTATGGATGGCCCTAACAACCTCCACCGGCAAACCAGGCTTGGTTCCCGCAACAGAATGATCAACAATAGGGATGCCCTGACGCCCTCCTCCAGTGTCACCAGTACATATTTCCCGAAGGGACTATTAATCATCACTCTGAAGGTAAAGTCCAACAAGACTCAAAGGCATGACCAGAACTTTTTGATGAACCACTTGAGCTCCCTGATGTTAATCTCTTTGTAGATGGTTCTGCATATATAGACACTGACACAGGTTGAAAACATGCAGGTTATGGAATTGTCTCACTTGATAGGACAATATTGATAGAAACTTTTTTTTTTTTTATTTCACCTTTGGCTAGGCAGGTCAGTTAAGAACAAATTCTTATTTACTATGACGGCCCAGGGGGATCTGGGGGAGAAGATGGAAACTCAAGCAGAATCAACACTGTCTGCTGGGAATCGCCAGACTCCGGAGATGAGGGAAGATGGCAGTGAGGATAATGCTACTGAGCTACGTGCTCTGGTTAATTCCCTCAGTACAGGGCCAGACTCAGATGAACCTCGCAGCAACAACCTCCCAGACTCATAAGACCGTCCAGACCCCCCAGAACTCACAGAACTTCAAGACCATCCAGAACTCTAAGACCATCAAGAAATTTGAGATCTTCAAGAACTTCAAGAACTTCAAGAACTCAAAGAACTTCAGGGGCATCAGGACGCCGCAGATTCCCCAGAGTTCTCCACCACTGACCTCTCTGCCATCGACCTGGGGTTTTCACCCTAAACACTGGAGAATTGAACAAGTAAGGACAAGTGTCAACAACACTGGAACAATAGATGTAGAACAGACAGGACAATGTACAACCAAAGAACAAACGTTAAATGTCCTTCCGGTTAATTGGACTGGACATTGTGCTTTAGTTAGAGCAGTCCATCAGGTGTCAATTATATAAACGAAATCTCAGCAGGCTTTGAATCAATTATTGTTTGGATATAAAAACATGGAATGATCAACCGAGGTTTATCAATTATACTGATAAATACGGATCTATGATTAGCAGATCAATACCAGCTGATTGTCAAGGGGATCTATCAAAACATCAATACCAGCAGATTGTCAGGGTGATCTATGATTAGCAGACCAATACCAGCTGATTGTCAGGGGGATCTATGATTAGCAGATCAATACCAGCTGATTGTCAGGGGGATCTATGATTAGCAGATCAATACCAGCTGATTGTCAGGGGGATCTATGATTAGCAGATCAATACCAGCTGATTGTCAGGGGGATCTATGATTAGCAGATCAATACCAGCTGATTGTCAGGGGGATCTATGATGAGCAGATCAATACCTTATGCCTGTCTTGCTTCTCCCCGTCCCGGCATATGACGCAAACCAACTGTTGTTCTGTCTCACAGAATAGTTTCAGTTTCTCGTCATGGTCTGAACACAACCAGTCATTATAATAATATTATTATTTTCTCCATAACATCCCGAATGTCCCCAATAAAGCATACAAAACACAGGTAGTGAATAAAAGGTGCAAAAATGCTGACTTATAATATATTTTCAGAAAGGTTGCTGGTTCGAATCCTTGAGCCGACTAGGTGAAAAATCTGTCAATGTGCCCTTGAGCAAGGCACTTAACCATAATTGCTCCTGTAAGTCGCTCTGGATAAAAGCATCTGCTAAATGACTCAAATGTCAAATGTAAAGTGTCTCGTCAATTCAGTAAAATATAATGAAACTCAGCCTTCTCTTCTTATCACGGACTGCTTCCTCAGGACACAGGTTCTGTGTTCTCCGAAAGTTTGTAAAACATTGTCGACAAAATGACTGACCGCAGGAGAGACTAACTGGATCAGTAAAGAGAGAGAGACACACAGAACAGGTTAGTTCCTCTATGTACGCAGCAGACGCCATCTCTCTCACCGGATCCTTACCTTAAGCCTGTGTTAGAATGAGGCAACAGATTTTAGTTTCATATTGAATATATCAATATTTTTCTATTCATCATGGTTGTGTATCTGATTTAACTGTCTGAACCGGTTTACACTTTGACCACACCCTCTCTCACTGTACATTCAGTTCAACATATACAGAGGGCACGTTCGATATTGCAGCCGACTTTAAAGGCGAGGCGAGACTGTCTAATCTACAAATCACCATATATCATCAATAACTACTCAATATTATTTGCAGATCAGTCAGTCGGTCAGAATTTACCCATGGTGCATCATGGCTTTGATGCTCTTGAACACGGACAGAAATTCTCCAGGTACCTGATAGTAGCAACAAAGGAAAGTTATGCAATATCACATCCTACTGGTTAATCAGTGCAAATACAGTATATAAGATAGGCTTCAGACAGAGGTTTTAATGTCTATGCTTCAGACAGAGGTTTTAATGTCTATGCTTCAGACAGAGATTTTAATGTCTATGCTTCAGACAGAGGTTTTAATGTCTATGCTTCAGACAGAGGTTTTAATGTCTATGCTTCAGACAGAGGTTTTAATGTCTATGCTTCAGACAGAGGTTTTAATGTCTATGCTTCAGACAGAGGTTTTAATGTCTATGCTTCAGACAGAGGTTATGTTATACAGCAAAACTACAGGAGGACAAGGTAAGGCCATATTTTGGCCGGAAGATATCATGTATCTTATTTTTACCAGCGTGTTCCTTTCATGTGTATACTTACATAATTAATATGAATATGATACGGGATAGATAATTAACATGACAGTGAGATGAAACAAAAATGAGAGAGAATCAAGATAACAGTGATAAGGGAGAGAGAATCAAGATAACAGTGATAAGGAAGAGAGAATGAACAATTATTATTATTATATATGTTTTTTACCTTTATTTAACTAGGCAAGTCAGTTAAGAACAAATTCTAATTTACAATGATGGCCTCAGTTGACAGCATCAACATGACTGTGATAAAGGGAGAGATAATTAACATGACAGTGATAAAGGGAGAGATAATTAACATGACTGTGATAAAGGGAGAGATAATTAACATGACTGTGATAAAGGGAGAGATAATTAACATGACAGTGATAAAGGGAGAGATAATTAACATGACAGTGATAAAGGGAGAGATAATTAACATGACTGTGATAAAGGGAGAGATAATTAACATGACTGTGATAAAGGGAGAGATAATTAACATGACTGTGTTAAAGGGAGAGATAATTAACATGACTGTGATAAAGGGAGAGATAATTAACATGACTGTGATAAAGGGAGAGATAATTAACATGACAGTGATAAAGGGAGAGATAATTAACATGACTGTGATAAAGGGAGAGATAATTAACATGACTGTGATAAAGGGGCCCTACAAGGGTACGTGCTAAGCCCCCTCCTGAACTCCCTTTTATATACACCTTAGCCAAATACATTTAAACTCAGTTTTTCACAATTCCTGACATTTAATTATAGTAAAAATTCCCTGTCTTAGGTCAGTTAGGCTCACCCATTTATTTTAAGAATGTGAAATGTCAGAATAATAGTACAGAGAATTATTTATTTCAGCTTTTATTTATTTCATCACATTCCCAGTGGGTCAGAAGTTGACACCTTTAAATTGTTTAACTTGGGTCAAACGTTTCGGGTAGCCTTCCACAAGCTTCCCACAATAAGTTGGGTGAATTTTGGCCCATTCCTCCTGACAGAACTGGTGTAACTGAATCAGGTTTGTAGGCCTCCTTGCTCGCAGCCACTTTTCAGTTCTGCCCACAAATGTTCTATAGGATTGAGGGCTTTGTGATGGCCACTCCAATACCTTGACTTTGTTGTCTTTAAGCCATTTTGACACAACTTTGGAAGTATGCTTGGGGTCATTGTCCTTTTGGAAGACCAATTTGCCACCAAGCTTTAACTTCCTGACTGATGTCTTGAGATGTTGCTTCAATATATCCACATGATTTTCCTTCCTCATGATGTCATCAATTTGTGAAGTGCACCAGTCCCTCCTGCAGCAAAGCACCCCTACAACATGATGCTGCCACCCCAGTGCTTCACGGTTGGGATGGTGTTCTTTGGCTTGCAAGCCTCCCCCTTTTTCTTCCAAACATAACAATGGTCATTATGGCCAAACAGTTCTCTTTTTGTTTCATCAGACCAGAGGACATTTCTCCAAAAAGTACCATCTTTGTCCCCATGTGCAGTTGCAAACCGTAGTCAGGCTTTTTTATGGCGGTTTTGGAGCAGTGGCTTCTTCCTTGCTGAGCAGCCTTTCAGGTTATGTCGATATAGGGCTCTTTTACTGTGGATATAGATACTTTTGTACCTGTTTCCTCCAGCATCTTCACAAGGTCCTTTGCTGTTGTTCTGGGATTGATTTGCACTCTTCGCACCAAAGTACATTCATATCTAGGAGACAGAACGCGCCTCCTTCCTGAGCGGTATGATGGCTGCGTGGTCCCATGTTGTTTATACTTGCATACTATTGTTTGTACAGATGAACGTGGTACCTTCACACATTAGTGATGACTCCTTGTGGAGGTCTACAATGTTTTTTCTGAGGTCATCATTTTTTAGAATGTTTAAAGGCACAGTCAACTTAGTGTATGTAAACTTCTGACCCACTGGATTTGGGATATAGTGAATTATAAGTGAAATAATCTGTCTGTAAACAATTGTTGGAAGAATTACTTGTGTCATGCACGAAGTAGATGTCCTAACCGACTTGCCAAAACTATAGTTTGTTAACATGAAATCTGTGGAGTGGTTGAAAAATGAGTTTTAATGATTTCAACCTAAGTGTATGTAAACTTCCGACTTCAACTGTATGTGTATGTGACCAATAACATTTGATTTGAGATCATTAACATGACAGTGATAAGGGAGAGAGACTCTGCACATTAACCTCACAGTCATATTTGAATTGCATCAACAATAGAAACATTAAATGCATGCTTGTGAACTACTCAACAATAGCAGAAAACAAAATACTTTTCATCTGACTACAAAAACAGACAGACTGGGATGCACTTGCTCTGCCTCTGAAACACACCCTACAGCCACTTAAAGGAGAAGCCTAACATCTGGGGGAACGTCACTTCCTGAGGAAGTTGCTGCTGCAGACTGCAACCCTCAGATGATCTCAACATGACAAGCATCTGTTAAAGAAAATGTAACTGGGTATATATAGAAAACCATAGACGCATTGGTAGGCTACAGTAGAAGCTGCTCCAAAATCCTTCTCATACTTCTAGCCTCCACTTTCTTCCATTTAACTTTGTATCATGTGTTGAAATGAACGACATCTCCATGCAGTCTAGACTCATAATTTGACATAATGTTGTAAGAAAGGTCATGGTGACGCCACAACTCACTCATATTGATACATGTGATTCGCGAGATTCTGCATCACGCCAATTGGTCCAGAAGCGATAGCGCCATAGGGGGCCGAATATCATTGGGCGACATGAGACTCTTTGAATTTGCGGATCAAGAAGCGTTTAGGAGCACCACCATCGACCTTAAAATAACTGTGAGGACCAACAAACAAGGAAGGACGTTACCTATCAATGTAGAAATTTGAATCATGATTTCATCCACCCGAAGGCATGGTCGAGAGACAACGGTTGAGTACCTAAAAGGACAATAACATGTAAGTATCTTAAATTTTGTATCTGATACACCAGTGTTAACAGTTCCGTTTAGGGATGCTCTCATGACTTCTGTATCCCGATGACCAGCCTCATCAGCATGCTCGTGGTCTATGGATGTCACTACTTTAGCCTAATGGCAACGTGGATGCGGCGGCGTTACCCAGTGGAGCACATGTTTTACGCTAGACATGAATAAAATATTCACTCTCAGCTCTATACAGCCTACATCTTTATCACGATTAAACTGATTACATCACTGTTGTTCATCAGTCACATCTGGCTTAATGACGGTTGATAAATAGACAAAAGGCTCGTTGTAGGCTACAGCATCAACATCTGTCTGTAGTCTATTTAATCCCTTACAAGAGTGCTCTATTTAATCCATCGGGTGTAGGGTACAATACAAAGGCACTCTGTGTGTGGTTAGTTAATACAGCAGGGGTCCCCAATTACATACAACATTGAGACGATATTTCCTTGACAGGATGGTCGGGGGGCTAGAACATAGTAAAAAAAAAACAGAATCATTTCGAACCTTGATTACATTGGGATACGATTACACGCTGTATGTCTCTCTCTATGTCTCTCTAATATTGCGTAGGAATGCTTGGGAACAAATGTCCTAAATAAAAATCACTTTGAGTTGATGTCCTGGTGGTTTTATGTTAAAAGTCCTAATAAAAAAGAAATCATTATTATTATTATTATTATTATTATTATTGACCATTCTACCATTAGGTGGATCTGACCAGCTGGGTGTTCAACCAGTCTTTGCCGTGAACACTTACATGTAGCACTGATACTATTTATGAGAGGATTTACGCTCATTATGTCTTGGTTATTAGCGCATGGATTTGCCCATCGTGAGGGCGTCACACTGACGAATACAATGGAAGAACCTAAACAACCTGATGTGATCATTTCTCTACCTCACTCAGCGTTTCTAAAGAAGGTGTAGGTTATTATTAGTCCGTTATAGTAGTGCCACTGCCGCGGGGATTATTTGGTCTCACTGTCATTGTCTATGATAGGGTACATATCTGCTCTTTGACCGCGCGATATGTGGGCTGTTTATATATAGGGCCAGACGGTTTTTATTCATAGGCTACTGAATTTCCGATGCTGTTCGTCTCTGTTGTATACGCATTCGCGCAAAGAAACCATGCCGCGCGCAACATAGTTTCATGCATGTTATTGCATTAACATTGGTTAAACACGGTCAAACAGTGACACCTGCTTCTCTTGTGTGGCTCCCTTTTATGTAGATCAACATGGAAAGTATTAAAATACATACATGCAGTATCAAAACGCTACTGCGTGTGGGTGAAGTGCAGGCACTGTGCACCTGTTCTAGGCTATTCCAAAAGCAGGTGATATAGGCCTAAATAAAGTACCATATTATGAGTCATAATACCCGTAAGTAGCTGTCAAACCAATACATAATTCCAATCGTTTTTACACCCTTCATTTTTCCCATAGGGGATTTTAGAAACACTTAAAATAAGGGCTGTGTTTCGTGTAGGCTTACCCTGCCGTGACGTATTGATAACCGTGTAAATCTCTCTAGAAGGTGACTTTTATCAAAATATTTGCCTGCATTTACATAGTGGTAAAACGATTGGAACCATTTCTGTGTGTCAAGTTGTTATGGACAGTGTATCCTCTCTGTCAGGGAGTTATGGAGAGGGTATCCTCTCTGTGTCAGGTTGTTATGGAGAGGGTATCCTCTCTGTGTCAGGGAGTTATGGAGAGGGTATCCTCTGTGTGTCAGGGAGTTATGGAGAGGGTATCCTCTCTGTGTCAGGGAGTTATGGAGAGGGTATCCTCTCTGTGTCAGGGAGTTATGGAGAGGGTATCCTCTGTGTGTCAGGGAGATATGGAGAGGGTATCCTCTGTGTGTCAGGGAGTTATGGAGAGGGTATCCTCTGTGTGTCAGGGAGATATGGAGAGAGTATCCTCTGTGTGTCAGGTTGCTATGGAGAGGGTATCCTCTGTGTGTCAGGTTGCTATGGAGAGGGTATCCTCTGTGTGTCAGGGAGTTATGGAGAGAGTATCCTCTGTGTGTCAGGTTGCTATGGAGAGAGTATCCTCTGTGTGTCAAGTTGTTATGGAGAGAGTATCCTCTGTGTGTCAAGTTGTTATGGAGAGGGTATCCTCTGTGTGTCAAGTTGTTATGGAGAGGGTATTCTCTGTGTCAGGCTGTTATGGAGGGCGGCGCACAATTGGCCCAGCGTCGTCTGGGTTAAGGGAGGGTTTGTCCGGGGTAGTCCGTCATTGTAAATAAGAATTTGTTCTTACCTGATTTTCCTACTTAAATACATGTTAAATAAAAAAAAATTACATTAAAATATGTGTGTGTGTGTGTGATTGTTTTTGCGCATATGCTATGATTGAATGAGTGTTTGTGAGTGTGCTTTAACCTTTTGCGCAAGGTCTCCAAATGGCCTGGTTGAGGAATTCACAGGACAGCATAATACCTACTGTGCATGCAGGACCAGTCTCTGCCATAAGCCCATGCAATATAAATGAGAGCCATCTACCGTATGGTTCTGGTTACGGACGTTCAGCCTCCTCCGTCTCCGTGCCACCTGCTCCCTATTTGGGCCTGGCATGCGGATATTGCCTGAGTGAGCAGCATTTTTGCACAATGAGGAGAGGTAGCCACCAAAACAAACCACTTATCAGTCATATGCTGTGTGTGTGGTGCGCCGGTCAGCTGTTTGTTCACCAAATAACCCATCCGCAACTGCCCAACTATATGTGATAAAGTGAAAATGTAAATTGTGCTGCTTTTACAGCGGAGGTAAAGTGTACAGACACACGCCAAAGGTCCTAGCTAGGCTACTAAAAGGTTGCAGTCTGGCTTTGGTTTTTAAAGCTTGACAATTAATTAGCCAAAAAAGTAAACCTGCAACAAAACATCATGCAATAGAGAAACATGTAGGCCTGTAACAGCAACATCTGAGCAGTAGCTTTGGCTGGCTTCTCAACTGCAGTACATTCTGAGTGCACCATACAGCAATGCTCCATTCAACCGCACTGGTGATCCATGCAGTGCAAAAAAAAAGAAACATGTTTTGCAAGCATAGCAGCAAAGGCTGAACAAATATTATTTAGTCATGAGTCATCACTAATGTGTGTGTGTGTGTGTGAGAGAGAGAAAGAGAACGTTTTGTGAAATCTTTATTAACATGTCACCTTTTATAGATTTACTGGTATCTGCAACGCTTTGTCAAATACTCTACAGTCGACACCACCCCAGTTCCATGTCTTCATCTGCATGAAATATAATGGAAATAACTGACTTTAAATATCTTGACAAAAACGGTAGCTGTCAGTGTGTATACAATATAACATTATATACAGTGGTAACAGCTAGTCTTACTGGGGTCCGACACATACAGTTGAGAGTTGAAGTCGGAAGTTTACATACACTTATGTTGAAGTTATTAAAACTCATTTTTCAACCACTCCACTGATTTCATGTTAACAAACTATAGTTTTGGCAAGTCGGTTAGGACATCTACTTTGTGCATGACACAAGTAATTCTTACAACATTATATCACAATTCCAGTGGGTCAGAAGTTTACATACACTAAGTTGACTGTGCCTTTAAACAGATTGGAAAATTCCAGAAAATTATGTCATGGCTTTAGAAGCTTCTGATAGGCTAATTGACATAATTTGAGTCAATTGGAGGTGTACCTGTGGATGTATTTCAAGGCCTACCTTCAAACTCAGTGCCTCTTTGCTCGACATCATGGGAAAATCAAAAGAAATCAGCCAAGACCTCAGAAAAAACATTGTAGACCTCCACAAGTCTGGTTCATCCTTGGGAGATACTTCCAAAGTTGTGTCAAAATGGCTTAAGGACAACAAAGTCAAGGTATTGGAGTGGCCATCACAAAGCCCTGACCTCAATCCTATAGAAAATGTGTGGGCAGAACTGAAAAAGCGTGTGCGAGCAAGGAGGCCTACAAAACCTGACTCAGTTACACCAGTTCTGTCAGGAGGAATGGGCCAAAATTCACCCAACTTATTGTGGGAAGCTTGTGGAAGGCTACCTGAAACGTTTGACCGAAGTTAATCAATTTAAAGGCAATGCAACCAAATACTAATTGAGTGTATGTAAACTTCTGACCCACTGGGAATGTGATGAAAGAAATAAAAGCTGAAATAAATTATTCTCTGTACTATTATTCTGACATTTCACATTTTTAAAATAAAGTGGTGATCCTAACTGACCTAAGACAGGGAATTTTTACTAGGATTAAATGTCAGGAATTGTGAAAAACTGAGTTTAAATGTATTTTAAAGGTGTATGTAAACTTCTGACTGTAACTGAAATCACATTACAGACAAAATGTACATACATTTTAAAACATGTACATGTAGTGTGTGGGTTTGTGCATCTATCAGTTACTATCATGTCAGTACATACACACAACAAGTAGCTGCTATGTTATATACTGTACTATTTTGCATGTGCTTGAATGTTCATTTCCTTGAAGCACGTACCATGCAACCATACAACCTCTCTCACTGTGTGATATATGGTAGGCTGCTGCTAATAGCCACTGTGTGTGAGTGTGTGTGTGTGTGTGAGCGTGTGTGTGTGAGCGTGTGTGTGTGTGGGTGTGTGAGCGTGCTTCAGTGACCCAGCTTCTCTTCTGTCTGTTGTTAATCATTGTCATTAACAACCTGTATTTCAAATCAACTTCCTGTCGACCTCGTTCACATTTCAACCTCAAGTCATTTATGCATTTTGTCATGTCGGCTACTGTAGCTATTTTATAGACATCTGCAACAGCACTGTGGAATTAACTGAGGCCTATTTTCATGTTGTCTAAAGCACACTGCAGAAGGAGTTATGTAGGGGCTTGACCCACATAACTTGACCAAGTGGGTGCATGCCAGGCCAGGCTGAATAACTTGGCAATGTCCTTCGTTTGAGAACTCACAATGTCCCAGTGGCTGCTTCTTGACTTTGTTCAAAGCCATTTTCACTAGACCACTCCTGTCCTTTCATATAACTACAACAGGCTAATCAACGTCTGGTTGTTGAGTGGCCCCATACAAGTGGCCCCATACAAGTGGCCCCATACAAGTGCAACTAAAACAGTTTTTCATCATGTTAGATTAATTTTACAGTACTTAGCTGAGGTGAGACTTGTAGCACTTTAAGATGTGTATTTATTTGATAGGAACGCATTAGGACATGTACCAACAAGATGAACACATTAGGACATGTACCAACAAGATGAACACATTAGGACATGTACCAACAAGATGAACACATTAGGACATGTACCAACAAGATGAGCACATTAGGACATGTACCAACAAGATGAGCACATTAGGACATGTACCAACAAGATGAACACATTAGGACATGTACCAACAAGATGAACACATTAGGACATGTACCAACAAGATGAGCACATTAGGACATGTACCAACAAGATGAACACATTAGGACATGTACCAACAAGATGAACACATTAGGACATGTACCAACAAGATGAACACATTAGGACATGTACCAACAAGATGAACACATTAGGACATGTACCAACAAGATGAGCACATTAGGACATGTACCAACAAGATGAACACATTAGGACATGTACCAACAAGATGAACACATTAGGACATGTACCAACAAGATGAACACATTAGGACATGTACCAACAAGATGAACACATTAGGACATGTACCAACAAGATGAACACATTAGGACATGTACCAACAAGATGAACACATTAGGACATGTACCAACAAGATGAACACATTAGGACATGTACCAACAAGATGAACACATTAGGACATGTACCAACAAGATGAACACATTAGGACATGTACCAACAAGATGAACACATTAGGACATGTACCAACAAGATGAACACATTAGGACATGTATCTTCACTGGGAGGTCTGGTTAATTTGTGTTGCTCTGTTATTTTTTTCAGCCTTTCTTTTCATTCTCTGTAGTTGACACGCGCTCATCGGGGTCAGCAGACAAGGGCTCTTAATTAGCATTGTCGTCATGGTGACCTCTCCTCACCCCTCACAAAGCTCATATAAGGGCAAGAATGGCTTGGAGATGTCTGATAGGCTGACTCTCTAGGTCGTTTCTTCCAGTCGGTTTCACCTGCGATCCGACAGACCAACAGGAGGCAGCGAGCTCTGGTAAAGCTGTCTGTCTGAAGAAGTAGGGCAGGAGAGGTTCATTTGTGTGTGTGTGTGTGTGTGTGTGTGTGTGTGTGTGTGTGTGTGTGTGTGTGTGTGTGTGTGTGTGTGTCTAACCTTAACCCGTAACCCTAGCCCAAACCCTAAACCTAACCCCTTACCCTAACCCTTACCCTAATTGTAACCCTAATCCAAAACCTAACCCCTAAACTTAAAATAGCCTTTGTCCTCATAGGGACGTAGGAAATGTCCCCACGAGGGAGAATAGTCCTTGTTTTTCTATCCTTGTGGGGGTTTTGGGGGTTTTAGGTCCCCCCCCCCCCCACACACACACTGTAGAGTCACATATGTACATGATGAACTCTATAACAGTCTCTATATTTGAGGAAGGATTAATTGGTGTGTCCCCATTTCTGACTCAGCCCCCAAAGACAAATAGCACAGGGGAGCAGTCAGGGGAGGTGAGGGTTAAAACAGCAGTCATGCCCGCGGGGTGATGTTTGCCCTGTGAGCAGCAGTGAAGCAGAAAGCCATTATTGGGTCAGTTCCTGCCGTGTCCACTTCCATTAGCTCCCATAGAGTGAGATGTGGCCTGTGGGGGCGTACTGTTACTGGGCTGAGCTGGAAGGCTGCAAGGCTGGGATGCTGGGTCGGGGTGTATCCCACTGACTGCTGTCTGTACAGGAGGACATCCCACACTGGTTGGCATATATGGGCATCAGTTGGATTCAATGAATTATTAATAACTTTAACCACACTGGGGCTATCTGCACCAGGAGCGTCCTGACACAGCCCAGCCACACCTTTCTGACTCACCTGCACTTCTCAGGAAATACCAGGAAGTGCTGATTAGGCTGCAGGCCAGCCAAGAGGGTTCAACTGTAAACCTTTTTCAATAAGGATAGAAACACGTCATCCAAAATACTGAACGTTCCAACCCTGAGGTCAGGCTGCTGAAACTGCTGCTGCTGATGTACCCAACGAATCACCTGAGACCTGGCATCGTCTGCTGTATGGAGAACCTAAAGGAAGGTACAAATTAATGTCAGTTACTCTGACTTGGTATGTCGTTTTTTAATAGTCTTACTTACATACAAAACCTCTGAATACAGTGTCACTTGACTGAATCAACTGTGGTTGATTTACCTGAGCACAGATATGTAGGGCATCTAGTTTTATGGCACACAGTTGTATTGCATGTATATTTCATAATGGAGAAGTAAAGTGTAATAACGTTAACTTACTATAAGTGGGATTCCAAAGGGCTCCCTGGACATAGTGCCATTACTGCTACTGTCACTGTTACATTTGATAAGGTGCCAGTAAGCCACATAACTTTCACGTGGTCCTAGGAGCTCACATACTGAGGAGCTCACATACTGGTACTGCTCCCCTAGGAGCTCACATACTGGTACTGCTCCCCTAGGAGCTCACATACTGGTACTGCTCCCCTAGGAGCTCACATACTGGTACTGCTCCTCTAGGAGCTCACATACTGGTACTGCTCCTCTAGGAGCTCACATACTGGTACTGCTCCTCTAGGAGCTCACATACTGGTACTGCTCCTCTAGGAGCTCACATACTGGTACTGCTCCTCTAGGAGCTCACATACTGGTACTGCTCCTCTAGGAGTTCACATACTGGTACTGCTCCTCTAGGAGCTCACATACTGGTACTGCTCCTCTAGGAGCTCACATACTGGTACTGCTCCTCTAGGAGCTCACATACTGGTACTGCTCCTCTAGGAGCTCACATACTGGTACTGCTCCCCTAGGAGCTCACATACTGGTACTGCTCCTCTAGGAGCTCACATACTGGTACTGCTCCTCTAGGAGCTCACATACTGGTACTGCTCCTCTAGGAGCTCACATACTGGTACTGCTCCCCTAGGAGCTCACATACTGGTACTGCTCCTCTAGGAGCTCACATACTGGTACTGCTCCTCTAGGAGCTCACATACTGGTACACCAACGTATGTAAACACAGTGAGGATTGTTAGTCAGAACTTACTATAAGTACTCAATCTGGGTGTCAGTATTACAGAATGGATGTCATCCACGCCCCATCTTAACTCCTCCACATTTACTGGATTGGTTGAACAGTGCAGAAGAGAACCTCCCCCAACTTTATGTTGTATGACATTTAGATTTAGATATGATACTTTCTTTACAAGGTAGTTTTGATGTAGTGAACTACTTTTTCTAAGTAACTTTATTTAAACAAACTATACCCTTTACTCTCTTAATGGTAACTTTACTATAGCTCAACTTCTTGCTGTGTGAAGTAATTGGTAGCTTGATTATATGTTCAGAGTAGCTTCCCCAACATTGGACATCGATACCCCCTACTCTGTTGTAGCTGAGGAACGGAGGTCAAATGTAATATTATTATTGAAGGTGCTTCTCTTCTAGGAACAGACTCATGTTATCTGTGAGAGAGTGATTCTACCTCTTGAGAATGAGGACTGCTAGTCCCTCTGCTTATTCATCTGAGATCCCTCATTTTGATCTCACTTTGATGTAGAAAATGAAAGACTCAGGGAGCCCAATATAAATGTACAGGTCTGTAAAACAGTAGAAGGTTTGGCCTTGTTTTTCTTAATATATCCGAAGCACTGGGACACACAAACCAACAATAACGGATATCACCCCATGGCTCATTGTGAACCTTGGCTCAAGTGTGTCCTCCTATCCCCAGAACTCTAATCATAACATAATCTAGTCAAATTCTTTCACTGGCTCTCTTTCTCTCTCACAGTCAGCAAACAGCTTGGTAGTAATCTATGTCTCTCTATGTCTCTCTACAGATATACATTCGACCTGGGAGAACTAGCATGTTTCTACAGACCCCATGTATTGTTACATATCCACCCTTCTAACCGCATCCTTAACCTTGTCATTCTAAACACATATCCACAAGCAAACCTCAACATCCCAAACAAGACTGCACCCCAGACAACACCCCCTGCTCGCCCCCTCCATTCACACCAGCACTCACTTTCAGGATCCTCTCTCTCTCTCTCTCTCTCTCTAACTCTCTCTCTCTCTCTCTAACTCTCTCTCTCTCTCTCTCTCTCTCCAGTCCACTGAGAATAGCAATGGTCTGAGAGAAATTAGGATATCTCCACTTGGCCATCAATCAACCACTCAATAAGATTTAATTAGGATTTAATAGGATTTTCTGGTCTGGCTCCCCTCCGCATGCTCTTATATGTGCAATCATCATAGCAAGTTGCTGAAGGCAGACATTATTTGTTTTGAGGATTCTGAAAGCAGCAGCTTTGATTTAACCTTTAAAGTGACACTCAGGGATACCTGTAAGGTGGTGAGGTAGTGGAAGGCAAGGCAATCATTGGGCTGGTTTATTTGACATAACCTCTGATAGTGTGTGTTCTAGAGATGGAGAGAGGCCATGCTTTGGGACCTCGTGTAGTCCAGTATGATTTCCCTCCAGGTATCACAGTTCTGGGTTGTTGTGTGGGTCTGGCTGGCCATGGGTCTGTAGATCACTGACTTGCAGATCTTGTCTCAGTGGGGTTGGGATGGTCAGATCTTGTCTCAGTGGGGTCAGGGATGGTCAGATCTTCTCAGTGGGGTCAGGGATGGTCAGATCTTGTCTCAGTGGGGTCAGGGATGGTCAGATCTTGTCTCAGTGGGGTCAGGGATGGTCAGATCTTGTCTCAGTGGGGTCAGGGATGGTCAGATCTTGTCTCAGTGGGGTCAGGGATAGTTCTTCCTCTGGCCAGGGCTTGTCGCCACTGACACCGGTGTCTGTGCTTTGCAGTATGTTCTCTTCTTTCAGCCTCAAAGATTTCCATTGATGATTTTGGACCTCCATGAAGATCTGTCAAAGGCATGGAGTTCCCAGTTATTTGGATTCACATGGCATTTCTTGAGGTGTGATTTGAGGTTGTCACGAAAATGCATTTTCTTTCTTCCTGGGGTACGGGACCCATCCCTGAGCGGGGAGTAGAAGATCTAGTAGGATGCCTTGAGTCACTTGTCTTCACGAGGTGACCTGCCCATCAGAGTTCATGTCTCATTACGATGGCTTCTATAATGGAGGAGTTGGTTCTCTCCAGGACACTGATGTTGGTTTGTCTGTCCTCTCAGCTGATGTTAAGTATTTTCCTGAGGCAGCATTGGTGTAATCTTTCAAGGGGTTTGATGTGTTTTCGATATGCGGTCCAGGTTTACACACTGTATAGCAGGGTAGGGATGATCACGGAGTTGTACCTGGTGGTAATGTCGTGATCCTCCAATACCCTGTTTCTGAGTTTTCCAAAGGCAGCACTAGCTCGAGCAATCTGATGTTGGATTTCATCATCAATTAGGATATTGCTGCAGAGATGGCTACCTACTATAGTTATGGGACACTGGGACACTGTTGACAGTGATCTTGGGGGGTGGCAGATGGGCTCCCGGAGCTTGCTGGTAGAGCATCATTGTTTTGCTTGTGTTGAGTGCCCTTGTGTCGATTGGCTCTGTGGTTTCACTACCAGAGAGATACCATCATGCAGGAGGCGGAGGATATTAACAAATTTTGTAGGGCAGCCCTATCTCAGGAGGATTCTCCACAGGGCCTCATGATTAACAGAGTCAAAGGTCTTGTTCAGATGAAAGAAGGCCATGTATAGTGGTAGTCTCTGCTCATGGCATTTTCCTTGGAATTGACGGACTGAGAAGACACACACACACACACACACACACTAGCCCTAAGCAGTGTGACGGTGTGAATGTGACAAATCACTTCAGTTCTCTATTCACACGCAACAGTCACATTACACCATACCTTTTCTGCACTAGTGAATCTGTGTTTTCAATTCCCCTTTTAACCTCTGATCCCTGAGATGTGTGATCCGAAAATAGTATATTACAGTATAATACATTATATGAAATGATATGATATTATACTCAGCTGTGATATGTGTGTCTGGGTCGGGTAAGGTGGTCAGTGGGAGGTGATGGTAAACTCTAGTTAATTACCCAGGTGGATTAGCTACTGTAGTGGTGGGCTGTTCCACTTGGGCCGTCATCAGCAGGATGCTGTCTCAGCGTGAGCTTTTAAGAGGCTTGGAGAGACAGGGTTAGAACCTGGGATACCTCAGTCTTTATCTCTCTCCCAGACTCTGTTTCTCTCACTTTCTCTCTCAGCCTGGCTCTCATTTCTTTGGGATATATTTGTGATTACCCTGAGGAGGAGTGAAGGTAGGATGCTTAATATTGACTTAGTATTTGCTGTAATGCTTCATGATTGGTATTGAAGTGTAATTGAGAAAACATTGAAAAAAACATTAGGGCGAATCTAAGAACTGTTCCTCAATCTGATTATACTGTACCAAGGAGATTAGGCTAGTAGATTATGTAAAAAACGAGAAAGCAGTTCCTGCATAGCTCCCAAATCTAATGAAGAAAATAGTTTCTTAAAACGAGTCTCTCAGAATAAAAGATAACAGCACTGTGCTCACTTTAATTGGATGTTTGCTTTCCTAATACTTGCTCAACAAACATTAAGGAACCAATCGAAGGATATGGGTTTAGCGACCATTGAATAAGACATCACGTTTATGGCTCTGAAGAAGGTTGGCAGGCCAAACTGTTTCTGCAAATATCCCGAAAGTTCTAAAGCAGTTGAATAGAATGGTTTTCAAAATCTAACTAAATTGTCTCTACAAACCAACCAACAAGGAGTACGTTTGATAAGGTATGTTTTATGTTTAAAAGAATGGTGTACTTTATAGAAATATCCAAGTGTTCTGACTAAATGCATAGTGTCGGGATAGGTTTGATGAGATGGAGTCTGAACTGTAGAATTTGATTAGCTAGTGAGCTCGTCAAGGGAGAATGAAAGCGAAGGCAATGTTGGCTACTGTGTAGCTATACTTTGCCAGCAATTTACATAAAGTCTGAATGTTTAAGAACAGACAAGCAGGTACGGGGAGTCAACATTTAATTGAGAACAGACATGAAACAGTACAGGAACAGCGTCGGAACCGGGTTAGATAGCGACAATTACTGTGAAGCCCGGAACACCACAAAGGAACAGACAGATATATGGGGGCCAATCAACAACGTGAGGGAGTCCAATGAGCGCTGCTGCGTGTGACGATGGTAACAGCGGTGCGTAATGATGGTGGCAGGAGTGTGTAGTGATGGGTAGCCGGGAAGGAGAGCGGGAGCAGGCGTGACAGTACGCCCCGCCTCTGGGCGAACCTGACGATCCGGCTGAGGCGTAGCAGCCTGACGAGCCGCCTGAGGCGTAAAAACGGGCTGAGGCCTGAGCCAGCTAGGGCGTGACAGCCCGACGAGCCAGTTTAGACAATCCCTGTTCCATCGGCGGTGGCCCCCGGACCCGACGTCACCACCAACCGAAAAGCCAGCACTCCCGACGCTTCATTTGGTGGCTTCAGCATTCTGTAAGAACCGACGCTGGAGACGAGAAGCAGGTACGAGGAGTAAACATAGGATTGGAGCAGAACCGGGTTACATAATGACATATGACAATTACTGTGAAGCCCGGAACACCACGTAGCAACAGACAGATATACGGGGGGCAATCAACAGTCCAATGAGCGCTGCTGCGCGTGATGATGGTAACAGGTGTGCGTAATGATGATGGTGGCGGCAGGAGTGTGCAGTGATGGGCAGCCTGGCGTCCTCAAGGGAACAATTTTAGAAAAAGGCTGTAATGTAACAAAATGTGGAAAAAGTCAGTACTTCCCGAATGCACTGTATATAATAAAACATAACAAGTTTGAGGCTATTGGAATTCTTAGCAGTTTGGTTGTTTTCACTTTTTTAAATCACCTGCCCAATGGGGCAACCTCCCAGCAGCTCAACTAGCATGATTACTCAGTTCACTTGGCCCAGTTAATAGGGCAACCCTTAATGGCAATCCCTGCTATGCCTATGGTATAAGAGCACTGTGTTTCTGTTTCAACTGTGGGAGACTTTGCATTCTTAAACCGTGTATTGTAAATATAGGGAGGAGAAGCTACTATAGCTGTGGCCAGCTGTCTTAACCATGGACACATAAACACACACACACACAAATACAAACACAAAGCCGTTCACAGTTGGGCATACACCTCAGTACCCCTGCCTTACCCTCCGTTTTCATTCCTTTATTCATTGTGGGGAATGAGAAGTGGAGGTGGGGTGGCTGGGGTGAGAGACCAAGGGGTCAGCTGTTCACCAGATGAAGGACCTGTGCTCTCTACCTTCTGTTCCACAGCACTATGTGCAGTCACAGGGTTTGTTTGCATACATTATTACCCTCATATGGTACCATGGTTTTATCACAGATATCATTCAGAGGATTTCAACTGTCATTCATGGAGGACAATGTTCTTGAGAGCTAGTAGTATGTGTATATATATATATATATAGAGAACATCCACTGAATAGGTACAGTATGTCTTCGTGTAAATGGGGAGATGGCTGCTGTGTTTGTTTGGGGGGAACCTGCGGGTCTTGGGGGGAACCTGCGGGTCTTGGGGGGAACCTGCGGGTCTTGGGAGGAACCTGCGGGTCTTGGGGGGAACCTGCGGGTCTTGGGGGGAACCTGCGGGTCTTGGGGGGAACCTGCGGGTCTTGGGGGGAACCTGCGGGTCTTGGGGGGAACCTGCGGGTCTTGGGGGGAACCTGTGGGTCTCTGGGGGAACCTGCGGGTCTGGACAGAGAAGAGAAGAGCTGTGTTGTTGTGTTAAAGTGTTATGGCCTTTCCTTGGACCAGCTCTACCATGCAGAGCTAATCCCTTTAGTGTTTTATTCTGGTCCGCTGGACCGCTACAACGCCCTGGCACCATCACAGGAGAAGTAGGCAGTACAGTAGACCGAGCTCAACCCGACCAGACCAGAGACACATGCTCTCTGTCTGTCAGCAGGCACTAGACAGAAAGGAATTAGATTACATTTTTTTTATCCACACATTTTCATATTTTCAAAAGAACACATTGTGATAATGTCTGACAGTCCTCTCCTCTCTCCTTCTTTAGGATGACGTTTCCCAGAGACCCCCAGTAAGGCACGTCCTGCCCATTCCCCTGTGTAGTGTTCCCCTCTGGCAGAGGATTGCTTTCGACCTGCAGACACTTTCACTGCTCAATGACATACACAAACACTGGGTGAGAGAGGGTACAGACACTGGCCCACAGGAGAAAAACATCCCTTTCTTACAGCACACGTTGTCTCCCCCAAAATCCTACCTTGTCTCCCAGGCCCTTCTATCCCTCTCAGACAGCCCCTCCCTGGGGCCATGCCCATCCTGCTCAATGCCGACGCCTCCTTCAGCTCTAAGCAGGAGCTCCTGGACCTCCAAGATGGCCCCATGGGCCCCTCCCTAGAGACACCCAGCCCTGTGGACTCTCAGGAGGACAGCCCAGTGGGCTCAGCCCCTGGCAGCCCCGCTGGAAATGGCCCCGCTAGCCGCATCATCCTCACCAGGGCTGCTACCCCACTCCCTGGACAGCTTTACACGGGCGAGGCACCCGCGGAGACCCCCCTGGGCCTCACATTCATCCCCACAGCCTCAGAAGGGCTGTGTGGCTGGGGGGCCCTGACGCCCCGAGGCATCCAGACCTTCAACACCCCTCGCTGGGTACTGTTCTTCCTGTGTGTGGCCTCCTTCCTCCAGGGCATGATTATCAATGGCTTCATCAACACCGTGGTGACCTCCATAGAGAGACGCTTTGACCTGCGCAGCTACCAGACCGGGCTCATCGCCAGCTCCTACGACATCGCTGCCTGTGTGTGTCTGGCCTTCGTCAGTTACTTTGGTGGAACGGGGCACAAGCCTCGCTGGCTGGGCAGTGGGGTGCTGGTCATGGCGCTGGGATCTCTGGTGTTCGCCCTTCCCCACTTCACCACTCACCCGTACCAGGTAAGCATGCCCGAGCGGACATGGGTGTGCACAGGGAACCATACCAGCCCGTGCCATGAGAGGGAGGGCGGGGGCCTGTCCAGCTACCGCTTTGTCTTTATGCTGGGCCAGTTCCTGCATGGGGTGGGAGCAACGCCCCTCTACACTCTGGGGGTTACCTACCTGGACGAGAACGTCAAGTCCAGCTACGCTCCAGTGTACATCGGTGAGTCACTAAGCACACCACTCTTTGACCATTGTTCTGGTCTTTTTCTGAGATGTTTGTATTTCCTACACTGTTCATATTTATTCATGTGGTGCATATCTTTGTCATCCACTAGAGAAATGTGTCCATTGTTTTTAATAATGTTACAATGTTTAATTTAAACATAAAACAAAAATACAAGTGTACTGTATCAAAGGACCTGTAAACTGCAGATCATGGCTTACTTGATGTCCATATGTAGAGTGTAGACTCTCTTCTTAGTACTCCTCTTCGTCCTGTGCTGGCAGTGTTTGTGGCTTAATGAGCTCACCAAACCAATTGTGTGTTCCAATAAATCCTTGCTAATTAGTTACCGGTATTCAAATCAACAGAATGACAAGGGTGCCCAAATTTCATACAACTTAATATTGCTACACTAAAACTCTTTGTCTGGACAATAACCCAGTACTCAGCTTTTATTAGAAAATGAATGGCATGCCACTGTGATCATTTTCTGTGACGACAGAGTAAATTATTATGCAGCCTCAGAGGGGTGCCCAAACTTTTTCATACGACTATATCCACCGTAAACAAGTCCTATATCGACATAACCTGAAAGGCCGCTCAGCAAGGAAGAAGCCACTGCTCCAAAACCGCCAATAAAAAGCCAGAATACGGTTTGCAACTGCACATGGGGACAAAGATCGTACTTTTTGGAGAAATGTTGTTTGGTCTGATGAAACAAAAATAGAACTGTTTGGCCATAATGACCATCGTTATGTTTGGAGGAAAAAGGGGGAGGCTTGCAAGCCGAAGAACACCAACCCAATCGTGAAACACGGGGGTTGCAGCATCATGTTGTCGGGGTGCTTTGCTGCAGGAGGGACTGGTGCATCAAGACATCAGTCAGGAAGTTAAAGCTTGGTCGCAGATGGGTCTTCCAAATGGAGAATGACCCCAAGCATACTTCCAAAGTTGTGTCAAAATGGCTTAAGGACAACAAAGTCAAGGTATTGGAGTGGCCATCACAAAGCCCTCAATCCTATAGAAAATTTGTTGGCAGAACTGAAAAAGCGTGTGTGAGCAAGGAGGCCTACAAAACCTGACTCAGTTACACCAGTTCTGTCAGGAGGAATGGGCCAAAATTCACCCAACTTATTGTGGGAAGCTTGTGGAAGGCTACCCAACATTTGACCCAAGTTGAACAATATAAAGACAATGCTACCAAATACTAATTGAGTGTATGTAAACTTCTGACCCACTGGGAATGTGATGAAATAAATAAAAGCTGAAATAAATAATTCTCTCTACTATTATACTGACATTTCACATTCTTAAAATAAAGTGGTGATCCTAACTGACCTAAGACAGGGAATTGTTACTAGGATTAAATTTCAGGAATTGTGAAAAACTGAGTTTAAATATATTTGGCTAAGGTGTATGTAAACTTCAGACTTCAACTGTATATGCAATAAAAAATATTACCTGACATTAAATTTCACAACACCTTTCACAACACATTTAGTGTGTTCCCTCAGGCCACTACTCTACTATCACATATCTACAATACAAAAGCCATGTGTACGTGTGTGTAGAGTGCTTGTCTTATCATGTGTATGTGTGTCTGTGCCTGTGTGTGTCTCTTCACAGTCCCTACTGTTCCATAACGTGTATTTATATCTGTTTTTTGAATCTGATTCTACTGTTTGCATCAGTTACCTGATGTGGAATATAGTTCCATGTAGCTATGGCTCTATGTAGTACTGTGCACCTCCTATAGTCTGTTCTGGACTGGGGGACTGTGAAGAGACCTTTGGTGGCATGTCTTGTGGGTTATGCATGGGTGTCTGAGTTGTGTGATAGTAGTTTAAACAGACAGCTCAGTGCTTTCAACATGTCAGTTCATTCAACATGTCAATAAGTAAATCTTTCCTCCACTTTGAGCCATGAGAGATTTACATGCATTTTATTATATATGTTAGCTCTCCGTGTACATTTAAGGGCCAGCCGTGCTGCCCTGTTCTGAGCCAATTGTAATTTTTTGAGGTCTGTCTTTGTGGCACCTGACCGCACGACTGAACAGTAGTCCAGGTGTGACAAGACTAGAGCCTGTAGGACCTGCCTTGTTGATAGTGTTGTTAAGAAGGTAGAGCAGCACTTTATTATGGACAGACGTATTCTTATTTTAGCTACTGTTGTATCAACCATGACCATGACAGTTTACAATCCAGTGTTACTCCAAGCAGTTTAGTCACCTCAACTTGCTCAATTTCCACAAGATTTATTACAAGATTTAGTTCAGGTTTAGGGTTTAGTGAATGATTTGTCCCAAATACAATGTTTTTAGTAAAAACAAGGTTTTTAACCCACTTGAGGAGAAGTAGAAAGTCCCTAACTGACACCGCTCTCCTCTGGTCTCTGTCTGTGTGTCTCCTCAGGGATCTTCTATACAGCAGCCATCGTGGGTCCAGCAGCAGGGTACCTTCTAGGAGGATACTTCCTCAACATCTACACAGAGATCCACATGACGTGAGTACCTCCGTCTGTCTATCTCCACCTACCATACCCCTGGACTCACTTCAGAGGAACAGCTTCTTAATCTGTCTGTATGTACCGTATCTGAATCAGCTGGACCTATAGAATGTATAACAATTGTTTCACCTTAAAATGGGAAATGCCTTCCTACAGCTATAAAATATTTCCCTCTACTGGCCATTCTACAGGTATACAATAGTACCCTCTAGTGGCCATTCTACAGATTATACAATAGTACCCTCTAGTGGCCATTCTACAGATATACAATATTACCCTCTAGTGGCCATTTGCAGTGTAACATTTACTGATAATTTTCAAGAAATAAACCAAAGCTCTCGACTTCATTATTAACTCACACTCTTTGTTCTCTTCTTCATGTCTTCTTCTATGCCTCCTCCCTGTGTGTAGGACGGAGCTGACTCCAGAGAACCCTCTGTGGGTGGGGGCCTGGTGGATTGGCTTCCTGGCAGGAGGAGCAGCAGCACTGGTCATCGCCCTGCCCATCCTCGGCTACCCACGCCAACTACCAGGTTACTGACCAATTTACTGTCACTTCACCAGCACCACAGAACCGAACACTTCCCAATGAGATCGAAACGTTACCCAGTCTTTGACATCAGCGTATATATCTGGATTCCCCCCTTCTCTCTCTCCAGGCTCTCAGAAGTATGTGGCCATGCGTGTGTCCGAGGCCCACCAGCTGAAAGATGGCAGTCAGGCCAGTGCATCAGACCCCCAGTTTGGGAAGTCTGTGAAAGACATGCCCAGGTACAGAGGAACCAGGCCTTCCACTCTCCTTCTCTACCAATTAGCTCTCACACCATGAGGCAGAGATGAAATCCCATCAGCTATTCACCTTTTAAAGGCAATGTTTCTGCATTCACAGTAAATGTGACATATGTCGGCTCAATGTCAATCACGTTATAGTGCGGATCTTCTGCTGTCCGGATTGAATTTAGACCTTATATAAGATAGTGTTGTTATCCCTTCATGCATAGTTGCTGTGTTTATTATGGGTCCATTTAGCCGCACTGGGGCTCAAAGCAGACTGGTTCTCCATGGCAACGGGGGATTACTGAGAGGAAACGGGACAAAGTGTTACATCGTGTTATATAACATGGTAGTAAAGTATCTCAGATTAGGAGTGCTGATCTAGAATCTGTCCAAATAAGTTTACACTTAGAAGAAATGGTTCCAAAAGGGTTCTGTGGCTGTCCCCATAGGAGAACCCTTTTTAGTTCCAGGTAGAACCTTTTTTGGTTCCAGGTATAACTCTATTGGGTTCCATGTAGAACCCTCTGTTGAGAGGTTTCTACATGGAACCCAAAAGGGTTCTACCTGGAACCATAAGGGTTTCTTCAATAGGTTCTCCTGTGGGGACAGCTGAAGAACCCTTTTTGGTTCTAGATAGCACCTTTATTTCATATACAGTATATCTAAAAGACAAAACCAGTCCTGGATCAGCACTCTGAGACGCTGTGGATTCGGGCCCAGGTCTTAGTGTTAGAGCTTATGGATGAGCCTTACTTTAATTAAGAACAGAATATCTTACTAAAGAAATAACTCTATTCACTGCCTTCTCTCTCTCTCTCTCTAGGTCAGTGTTGCTTCTGCTGAAGAACCCTCCCTTTCTCTTCCTGTGTCTGGCAGGGGCCACGGAGGCCACCCTCATCGCTGGCATGTCCACCTTCGGCCCCAAGTTCCTGGAGTCTCAGTTCAGCCTGAGTGCATCTGAAGCAGCCACCTGGTTTGGTGAGAGAGCATCAGTACACTAACACCACCCCTTAGACAAACATGCACTGCACTTTCCTTGGCATCTTTGTATTCATTATTGTGATACTAAACATTACATGTTTAACTGGTACGGCATACCATCACTTTTTATTTTGCTGGTTCTCCTTACCTTTTGGTACTCCGTACCGGACCGTACCGGACCTTACTTCCATCCCTGCATGCACGGGCAAAATAAACAGTTGCTGTTTGAACAATGAATACAAAGATGCCAAGGAAACTGTAGACATTTACACTATTATTTATCGTTAGTGCATGTCAGTCACATTGACTTTAAAACTTGTGGAATACGCTCCAAACTGTGGTGTGGTTCAACGATAAAATCTAAATGTTGTGAAGGCAGAGATGATTGGCCGAGACACCGACAGCTGTGGACGCATCCATTTAGGTTCCAAGTGTAATCATTAGACAGCTTGGTGTTTTGTAAAAGATGTCTCTTTCCATTCATTAAAATGGCGGCTGCACTGTATGGATGGATGTACATGCACAGGTAGCCAGTCTTACAGGAGCTGATTTACTTGATTGTTTGACAATCAGGTGAAAACATCATGACTGGTTACGTTTATGCCACATTAAAAGGTAATATATTTTAAGTAAAATGACAAATCTTTACTGTTAGGCCCACAGAGATCCTATTACATTAACAGGGATTCTATATGTATTTCTATCCATAAAGAAAAAACTATTGGTCACCTACCAGGAAGAAATTCAATGTAGTTTCACACCTGAGGGCGTGTGACATATTTGAAACCCTACCTCTTATGGGGTGTTTTCACATATGACATTCTCTGATTCAGTTTTATGAAGCGTTTGTGAGAATTCTACAGAATTATTTTTGCTTTTGCAAGACCTGAAAATAAACACTTCAAGATGTGAGATGCACATTCTACATGACGTTAGCAAGCTAGCTTGTTTACAATGGGCAAAAAGTTCCATGTGACTCGCGCTGCCAAGTCACAAAACCTGGTACTCTGGATCTTTGACCCGCTACTCACACAGGTCCAGGATTTGTTTCAGCCAGGTTTTGTTTGCTTTTCACACATGCTTTATAGTGCGGATCAGGGTACTAAATGCTCCAGGATCTGGATAATACAGTGGATAAAGCGGGTGAAATAAGTATTGAACACGTCACCATTTTTCTCAGTAAATATATTTCCAAAGGTGCTATTGACATGATATTTTCACCAGATGTTGGTAACAACCCAAGTAATCCATACATACAAAGAAACCAAAACAAATAAGTTCAGAAATTAAGTTATGTGTAATAATGTGAAATGACACAGGGAAAAAGTATTGAACACATGAAGAAAGGGAGGTGCAAAAAGGCATGGAAAGCCAAGACAACAGCTGAAAACTATCAGTAATTAAAAAGCAATCCAGCCCCCTGTCAGTGCAAATTAATAGCAGGTGGTTCAGTCCCAACTGATGGCCTACAAAAAGGTCTCATTGCCAAGGTGTCACACAAGACACATCTCATGATGGGTAAAAGCAAAGAGCTGTCTCAAGACCTTCGCAACCTAATTGTTGCAAAACATAATGATGGCATTGGTTATAGGCACATTTCTAAGCTTCTGAATGTTCCAGTGAGCACTGTTGGTGCCATAATATGGAAGTGGAAAGACAATCATTTCACCATAAATTTGCCTCAACCAGGTGCTCCTCGCAAGATTTCTGATAGAGTAGTGAAAAGAGCAATGCATGCACACCAGAGCAATGCATGCGACTAGTTTCTCCATACAGGAGGCATCTTGAAGCTGTCATTACCAACAAAGGCTTTTGTACAAAGTATTAAATAAATATCAGTAAGTGTGTTCAATACTTTTTCCCTGTGTCATTTCACATTATTACACAACTTAATTTCTGAACTTATTTGTTTTGGTTCCTTTGTATGTATGGATTACTTGGGTTGTTACCAACATCCGGTGAAAATTTCATGTCAATAGCACCTTTGGAAATATATTTACTGAGAAAAATGGTGACGTGTTCAATACTTATTTCACCCGCTGTATGTGAAAGCACACTTAGTCACAGTACTTTCATTTAGCTAGTTATGCCTTCATCCTCATTTATCCTAATCTCTCTCAAACAAATGTGTACTAACCTTCCCTCTCCTTCACCAGGCTACATGGTACTAACCTTCCCTCTCCTCCCACCAGGCTACATGGTACTAACCTTCCCTCTCCTCCCACCAGGCTACATGGTACTAACCTTCCCTCTCCTCCCACCAGGCTACATGGTACTAACCTTCCCTCTCCTCCCACCAGGCTACATGGTGGTGCCTGCGGGCGGAGGGGGCACTTTCCTGGGCGGCTACATCGTGAAGAAGCTGAACCTACGTTGCCGTGGCATCATTAGGTTCTGCATGGTGTGTGCCCTCATCAGTCTACTGGCCATCTTCATCTTCCTCATCCACTGCCCCAACATCCCCATGGCCGGGGTGACCACTCCCTACCTGCCACCAGGCCATCAGTACAACAAGGAGTACAACAAGGAGTACTATGAGCAAGCCAACAACCTCCGCAACAGGTAAGCCCAGACCAGGCCCAGTGGAGAGATATGTACAGCGGGTGAAATAAGTATTGAACACGTCACCATTTTTCTCAGTAAATATATTTCCAAAGGTGCTATTGACATGAAATTTTCACCGGATGTTGGTAACAACCCAAGTAATACATACATACATATAAGAAACCAAAACAAATAAGTTCAGAAATTAAGTTATGTGTAATAATGTGAAATGACACAGGGAAAAAGTATTGAACACACTTACTGATATTTATTTAATACTTTGTACAAAAGCCTTTGTTGGTAATGACAGCTTCAAGACGCCTCCTGTATGGAGAAACTAGTCGCATGCATTGCTCTGGTGTGATTTTGGCCCATTCTTCCATACAGTCTTCAAATCTTGAAGGTTCCGTGGGCCTCTTCCATGAATCTTGATCTTCAGTTCTTTCCATAGATTTTCAATGGGATTTAAGTCAGGTGATTGCCTGGTGTCAGGCTCTGGCCATAGAGAAGCTTTGCTTCTCTATATTTCTATGGTCAGAGTCTGGCAGATCTATTATTTCTACTTCTGTGTGGTGTTGTGTGTGGGATCCCTAATTAGAGGCAGCTGCTATGCATTACCTCTAATTAGGGATCCTACTTATATGTCTGTGTTCCACTCCCTTGGCGTGGTTCATTGTTGTATGTTGTCCCATGTTCGTGAGTACGTGTGTTTCTATTATTATATTGCATTTGTTATTTTGTATGGTTCGCATCAGTATAGTTTATTCATTTAATAAACAATGTCGAACTATCGCTACGCTGCGCCTTGCTCTCTACACACCCGAACGTGACACCTGGGCCATTCTAGCAGCTTTATTTTCTTTCTTTTAAACCAATTGAGAGTTTCCTTGGCTGTGTGTTTGGGATCATTGTCTTGCTGAAATGTCCACCCTCGTTTCATCTTCATCATCCTGGTAGATGGCAGCAGATTTATGTCAAGAATGTCTCGGTAAATTTGCCCATTCATCCTTCCTTCAATTATGTGAAGTTTGCCAGTACCATTTGCTGAAAAGCAGCCCCACACCATGATGTTCCCACCTCCAAACTTCACTGTAGGTATGGTGTTTTTAGGGTGATGTGCAGTGCCATTTCTCCTCCAAACATGGTGTGTATTATGACATCCAAACAGTTCAATTTTGCTCTCATCTGACCACACTATATTCTCCCAGTATTTCACTGGCTTTTCCAAATGTTGTGCAGCAAACTTTAAACGAGCTTCAACATGCTTTTTTTTCAGCAATGGAGTCTTGCGTGGTGAGTGTGCATACAGGCCATGGCGGTGGAGTGCATTACTTACTGTTTTCTTTGAGACAACAGTACCTGCTAATTGCAGGTCTTTTTGAAGCTCTCCACAAGTGGTCCTTGGCTCTTGGACAACTCTTCTGATTATTCTTTTCACTCCTCTGTCAGAAATCTTGCGAGGAGCACCTGGTCGAGGCAAATTTATGGTGAAATGATTGTCTTTCCACTTCCATATTATGGCCCCAACAGTGCTCACTGGAACATTCAGAAGCTTAGAAATGTGCCTATAACCAATGCCATCATTATGTTTTGCAACAATTAGGTTGCGAAGGTCTTGAGACAGCTCTTTGCTTTTACCCATCATGAGATGTGTCTTGTGTGACACCTTGGCAATGAGACCTTTTTGTAGGCCATCAGTTGGGACTGAACCACCTGCTATTAATTTGCACTGACAGGGGGCTGGATTGCTTTTTAATTACTGATAGTTTTCAGCTGTTGTCTTGGCTTTCCATGCCTTTTTGCACCTCCCTTTCTTCATGTGTTCAATACTTTTTCCCTGTGTCATTTCACATTATTACACATAACTTAATTTCTGAACTTATTTGTTTTGGTTTCTTTGTATGTATGGTTACTTGGGTTGTTACCAACATCTGGTGAAAATATCATGTCAATAGCACCTTTGGAAATATATTTACTGAGAAAAATGGTGACTTGTTCAATACTTATTTCACCTGCTGTATGTATGTATGTATGTATGTATGTATGTATGTATGTATGTATGTATGTATGTATGTATGTATGTATGTGTGAAGTCAGGAGTTTATATACACTTCGTGTATAAGTCATTTTTCAACCACTCCAAAGATTTAATGTTAACAAACTATAGTTTTGGCAAGTTGGTTAGGACATCTACTTTGTGCATGACACAAGTAATTCTTCCAACAATTGTTTACAGACAGATTTATTTCACTTATAATTCACTATATCAAAATTCCAGTGGGTCAGAAGTTTACATACACAAAGTTGACTGTGCCTTTAAACAGATTAGAAAATTCCAGAAAATTATGTCATGGCTTTAGAAGCTTCTGATAGTCCAGAGGGAGCTGAAGTTGCGGATTGCTGAGGGGAAGAGAGTGTATAAGGAAAAGATGGAGGACAAGCTGAGGCAGAGCCAGGTGAGAGAGGTGTGGAAGGGTATGAGAAATATCACTGGCTTCAAAAAGTCAAACAGTGGGCAGACGGAGGGGACCCAGGACAGAGCCAATGAGCTGAACCAATTTTTTAACAGGTTCGATACTGGCCCTGTCCACCTCCCCTCCAGCTCCCCAGACCACACACCCTCACGGCTATCCCACCCCCACTTTGCTCACAGCACCTCTGCTGAGACAATCAGTGACCCCACCTCCGCCCCTGCCCCCCCTGGACTGATCCTCAACACCCCCCTTCCCCCCACCTCCCCACCTGGGCTGGCTTTCACCACCAACCAAGTGAAGAGAGAGCTGGAGAGACTACACCAGTGGAAAGCGGCGGGCCCTGATGGCATCAGCCCAAGGGTGCTGAGGGTCTGTGCTGACCAACTGTGTGGAATACCCCAGCGTCTTTTCAACCTTAGCCTGAGCCTAGAAAGGGTCCCTGTGCTGTGGAAAACATCCTGCCTCGTCCCAGTGCCCAAGAAGGCACACCCCACTGTCCTGAATGACTTCAGACCTGTAGCGCTAACATCCCACATCATGAAGACCCTGGAAAGGTTAGTCCTCGCTCACCTCAGACCCCTGGTGTGTTCATCAATGGACCCCCTGCAGTTTGCATACCAGCGCAACATCGGGGTGGATGATGCAATCATCTACCTTCTGCAGAGGGCCTACTCTCACCTGGACAATGCAGGTTGCACTGTGAGGGTCATGTTTTTTGACTTCTCCAGTGCCTTCAATACCATTCAGCCCCTGCTACTGGGTGAGAAGATGAGGAGGATGAAAGTGGAAGCACCCTTAGTCTCCTGGGTCACGGACTACCTGACCGGTAGGCCACAATT
The DNA here is from genome assembly GCA_023634145.1 of Thymallus thymallus. Classification (NCBI taxonomy): domain Eukaryota; kingdom Metazoa; phylum Chordata; class Actinopteri; order Salmoniformes; family Salmonidae; genus Thymallus; species Thymallus thymallus. The sequence goes on along the minus strand of CM042399.1, from coordinate 34,357,176 downwards.
TGTGCGACTACAGAGCTGTGTGTCAGAACGGGCAGTTAGCAACACAGGGGCCCCCCAGGGTACGGTCCTGTCCCCCTTCCTGTTCACCCTCTACACCTCAGACTTCAGATATAACTCTGAAACATGCCACCTACAGAAGTTCTCGGATGACTCTGCTATTGTAGGGTGCATCAGGGGTGGGCAGGAGGAGGAGTACAGGAGCACAATCAGTGACTTTGTGTTGTGGTGTGAGCAGAACCACCTTCAGCTCAACATCAGCAAAACTAAGGAGATGGTGGTGGACTTCAGGAGAACCAAGGCACAACTGACTGCAGTCCCTATAAAGGGGATGGATGTGGAAATGGTTGAGTCATACAAGTTCCTGGGTGTCCATATGGACAACAGACTGGAATGGGCTGGTAACACCGGGGCCCTGTACCAAAAGGGCCAGAGCCGACTCTACTTTCTGAGGAGGCTCAGGTCCTTCAACGTGTGCAGTAAACTACTGCATACCTTCTACCAGTCTGTGGTGGCCAGTGCCATCTTTTTTGCAGTGGTGTGCTGGGGAGCAAACATCAAAGCCGGTGATGCTTCTCGGGTAAATAAGCTGATCAGGAAGGCTAGCTCTGTCCTGCGGATGAGCCTTGACACTCTAGAGGAGGTGGCGGAGAGACGGATCCTGGCCAAACTGCTGGCCATCATGGACAACGTCACCCACCCTCTGCACGCTATGGTTATGACGCAGAGGAGCACTTTCAGTCACAGACTGATCCCACCACGGTGTGCCAGAGAGCGTTACAGGAGGTCCTTCCTGCCGGCGGCTATGAGACTGTATAATGCCTCACCGGGGTGCCGTGCCGTCGGCAACATAGATCTGGAACTGTTGGGGTGCTAGGACCTAGTTTAACAATTATGCATCCATCCGTGAGTAACTCTGGTCCGTCAGCACTCATCCACTCAGGACCTATTTATTCATACAGGTCTGTATATACATACTCATGTACAGTTGTTATATTATATCACATGCAATATTGTAAGTAATTATTGGACGTAGGCATTCACTCAGGAATGCATATTAGTATCCTGCCAGTTGCACCTTTTCTCATTGCTTTTAGTATATCGAATGTGCAATAAGTGCAGTTGTCTGTAATTAAACCCTGCGCACTAAGGACTGTATTTTTAAGGGAATTACTATTATTACCCCAAATGATATCATACACACATTTAGCTATTAAAGTATCTCTTCCTGTCATTTACCTGTACAGTTTATGTAAACATGCAAGTATTCACTTATCTGTAAATATAACTGTATACCTAACTGTACAGCTAATTTAACCATGCAAAATTTTCACTTACCTGTTCATTTAGCCAGTCTGTCTATTAGTAAACTATTATTACCCTCGCTCATATCATACGCATTTTTAGCTACTGAAGTATTTCTCTGCCATCGACCTGTATAGTATAGTTAACCATCCAACATCCACCAATGTATAGTGTACATATTCAGCCAACCACCCATACTATGCAATGTCCTTTTATAGCTTTTTTTTGCACTCCAGATATCTTGTATTTCTATACTTTTTCATACTGCCGCTCTATGTATCATGTACCGTGTATCTGTCTTTTGTGTATTTTCGTTGTGGCATTTTGCACCTGCCCTGTGTTTTGTTGTAGCTGCTTGACAATGAAATTTCCCCCCCGGGGGATCAATAAAGTATCTATCTATCTATCTATCTATCTATCTATGCTAATTGACATAATTTGCGTCAATTGTGGATGTATTTCAAGGCCTACCTTCAAAATCAGTGCCTCTTTGCTCGACATCATAAGAAAATCAAAAGAAATCAGCCAAGACCTCAGAAAAAGAATTGTAGACCTCCACAAGTCTGGTTCATTCTTGGGAGCAATTTCCAAACGCCTGAAGGTACCACGTTCATCTGTACAAACAATAGTATGCAAGCATAAACACCATGGGACCACGCAGCCCTCATACCACTCAGGAAGGAGATGCGCTCTGTCTCCTAGAGATTAACGTACTTTGGTACGAAAAGTGCAAATCAATCCCAGAACAACAGCAAAGGACCTTGTGAAGATGCTGTAGGAAACGGGTACAAAAGTATACAAAAGTACAGTAAAACTAGTCCTGTATCAACATAACCTGAAAGGCCGCTCAGCAAGGAAGAAGCCACTGCTCCAACAACGCCATTAAAAAGCCAGACTACCTTTTTGCAACTGCACATGGGGACAAAGATGGTACTTTTTGTCCTCTGGTCTGATGACACAAAAATTGAACTGTTTGGCCTCAATGACCATCGTTATGTTTTGGAGGAAAAAGGTGGAGTCTTGCAAGCCGAAAACCACCATCCCATCCGTGAAGCACAGGGGTGGCAGCATCATGTTGTGGGGGTGCTTTACTGCAGGAGGGTCTGGTGCACTTCACAAAATAGATGGCATCATGAGGAAGGAAAATTATGTGGATATATTGAAGCAACATCTCAAGACATCAGTCAGGAAGTTAAAGCTTGGTCGCAGATGGGTCTTCCAAATGGACAATGACCCCAAGCATACTTCCAAAGTTGTGGCAAAATGGCTTAAGGACAACAAAGTCAAGGTATTGGAGTGGCCATCACAAAGCCCTGACTTCAATCCTATAGAACATTTGTGGGCAGAACTGAAAAAGTGTTTGCGAGCAAGGAGGCCTACAAACCTGACTCAGTTACACCAGTTCTGTCAGGAGGAATGGGCCAAAATTCACCCAACTTATTTTGGGAAGCTTGTGGAAGGCTACCTGAAACATTTGACCCAAGTTGAACAATTTAAAGACAATGCTACCAAATACTAATTGAGTGTATGTAAACTTCTCTCTACTATTATCCTGACATTTCACATTCTTAAAATAAAGTGGTGATCCTAACTGATCTAAGCCAGGGAAGTTTTACAAGGATTAAATGTCAGGAATTGTGAACAACTGAGTTTAAATGTATTTGGCTAAGGTGTATGTAAACTTCTGACTTCAACTGTATATATATGTATGTGTTAGTTTTGTATGCTTCCTCTGTTCCTCACTGCATGTGCTGCCATAGAAATATAATGAATAGAAGGGTTTTCCCTATTCAAGTCAATGATGTGGCTAGAGGAAGTACAGCTACGACTGGAAGGGACTTTTCGTAGCCGGTTAGGAGAGCATTTTAGCTAACCCTTTTCCTAAGTCTTCTAACCTGCCATGTTAATTATCCTAACCTGCTACGTAAAAGTAACTTCCGGTCATAGCTGTACTCCCAGTAGTCAGAATCTCAATTTGGGCAACAGGTGTGTCCGTATAGTCTCTCCCTGAGTGCACCCATAGGAGCAAAGCTAGAAATTAAAGCCAGGTTGAAGATGGGCAGATTAATGGGACCAGTGCTGTTGATGGATTCTACAGGATTAGCAGTGAAAACGTGAACAGCCGGTCGGGAAATCCACTAATAAAGTGTCAGTAAATTATTTTTAAATTAATAGAATGGCAATAAGTAGTTAGCTGAAATTCACTATGATTGTGCTTATTTTTCACCATTCACTCCGTCATTCCAAATGCAGAAGCTGGTCCTTTGTTGAATAGTAGCACAAGGAGTTATGGGATATTAGAAACCAGTTTTCTTAACCTGTATCTTTTTTACCTAGAGTAAAAGCAGGAAGCAGAAAAAATGCATCACAATAATCTCTCTCTCTCTCTCTCTCTCAGCCTCAGCCTCAGCTCTTGGTTGGGGAACAACCTGACGGTGGGCTGTAATGCAGACTGTCACTGTTTACGAGAGCTCTATAACCCAGTCTGTGGATCTGACAGTGTGATGTATTACTCCCCCTGCCATGCAGGCTGTAGCACAATCAACCACACAGAGGTCTCCACAGGCAGACAGGTAACCAACCAACTCTTCAGCAAAGATCTCACTTTGATTACAACTGTGTAATTGTTAAGAATCGATAGGCAGGACAGAATCTGTGTAACAGGTCTACTGTCTGTGTTAGATGTATGTTGATGAAGATCAATTAAATAAATGAGTTAAATTAGATCCATTAGTTAATGAAGATGAACGATAGGAAGTCAGTATACATGTTGAGACTGTCCCTTCTGTCTGGTGCCCCTGGTCAGGTGTACTCAGGCTGCAGCTGTGTGGTGGGGGGAAACATCACGTCGGGGCAGGAGGGTCTGGCTCTGGATGGGAAGTGCACCAGCTCCTGCAGTCACATGCCAGCCTTCCTCGCCTTCCTCTTCATCGTCATCTCCTTCACCTTCCTTTGTAGTATCCCCGCCCTCACTGCTACCCTCAGGTGTGTACAGACCCTAACCCTAACCCTCACTGCTACCCTCCGGTGGGTACAGACCCTAACCCTAACCCTTACTGCTACCTTCAGGTAGGTACAGACCCTAACCCTAACCCTCACTGCTACCCTCAGGTGGGTACAGACCCTAACCCTCACTTCTACCCTCAGGTGGGTACAGACCCTAAACCTCACTGCTACCCTCCGGTAGGTACAGACCCTAAACCTCACTGCTACCCTCAGGTAGGTACAGACCCTAACCCTAACCCTCACTGCTACCCTCAGGTGGGTACAGACCCTAACCCTAACCCTTACTGCTACCCTCAGATAGGTACAGACCCTAACCCTAACCCTCACTGCTACCCTCAGGTGGGTACAAACCCTAACCCTCACTGCTACCCTCAGGTGGGTACAGACCCTAACCCTCACTGCTACCCTCAGGTGGGTACAGACCCTAACCCTCACTGCTACCCTCAGGTGGGTACAGACCCTAACCCTCAGGTGGGTACAGACCCTAACCCTCACTGCTACCCTCAGGTGGGTACAGACCCTAACCCTCACTGCTACCCTCAGGTGGGTACAGACCCTAACCCTCACTGCCACCCTCAGGTAGGTACAGACCCTAACCCTAACCCTCACTGCCACCCTCAGGTGGGTACAGAACCTAACCCTCACTGCCACCCTCAGGTGGGTACAGACCCTAACCCTCACTGCCACCCTCAGGTGGGTACAGACCCTAACCCTCACTGCTACCCCCAGGTGGGTACAGACCCTAACCCTCACTGCTACCCTCAGGACGGTACAGACCCTAACCCTCACTGCTACCCTCAGATGGGTACAGACCCTAACCCTAACCCTCACTGCTACCCTCAGGTCGGTACAGACCCTAACCCTCACTGCTACCCTCAGATGGGTACAGACCCTAACCCTCACTGCTACCCTCAGATGGGTACAGACCCTAACCCTCACTGCTACCCTCAGATGGGTACAGACCATACAGACAAAAGAGAGCAATAGAACTGTGGTATATTTCTGTTATAACCATGTCTGAGAGAGTAACCTCAGTTTGTGAACTGTGAATCTGAACTTCTCTCTGTCACCCTCTACAGGTGTGTTCCAGACAGCCAGAGGTCCTTTGGACTGGGGATCCAGTGGATCGTGGTGCGAAGTCTAGGTATTTCATGCTCTTGCTGAATTTGTTTTGTTTTGATTTAATAAATGTAGCCTAAGAGTCCCAACAACAAGATTGGGATATGTTCTTCCTGAAGGTGGGATCCCAGGCCCGATAGCGTTTGGCTCTGTGATTGACATCTCATGCCTGCTGTGGCAGGACCAGTGTGGAGAGCAGGGTTCCTGCTACCTCTACCAGAACTCTGCCATGAGCCGCTACACACTCATCGCTGGCATCATCTACAAGGTGACTCAAAGCCTATATACTGTGTAGACCGTTATTTCATTCTGTTGTAGGATTGTGTTCAATAACTTTCTTTATACTTGTGACCATATCAAATGTTTGTTTAACTGAGAGAGAATTATATTGTCCCTCCTCTAACCATAGTGCATGCCTCCCTCCCTCCCTCCCTCCCTCCCTCCCTCCCTCCCTCCCTCCCTCCCTCTGTCAGGTTCTCGGCACGCTATTCTTCCTGCTGGCCAGCGTTCTGTACAAGCCCCCCCCAGAGTCGCCCCAGAGCAGCTGTGAGAGCACCGTCCACGGGGCAGGAGACATCAGGGGAGAGACGGTGGAGCTCTCCATCAAGGACCTTCCACCAAAAATCATCTCCAATGTACACGCCAGGTTATGATGACTTCAGACCCCACCAACCCTGCTCTGCGTGTGTGCGTGTGTGTGTGTGTGTGTGTGTCTTGCCACTGCTTCCTCAGTCGCTGCCAGCCTGTGCCCGTCTCATAGCCTCTCCCAACACACAGACACATCACCCCAGGGCAGAGCATGTCTAATCCACCTACTGACCCCTATTTCATCCCATGGGCATGCACTCCACCGCCTCCCTGCCAGCCCACTGAACCTGGGGTTTGTGATGCGATGGGGTCGAAGTTTATTCTGAAAAGTAGGAAAGAAGTCTCTCCTGAAGGCTTTTGGGATTTAAACCACTGAAAAGGTACACTTTAAGGGCTCTAGTAAATCTGGATCACGGAAGCGTTACAGATTGCATGACAGAAATGTAAAGATAATTTCTGATTGAGCCGACATTCACGTTTACCGTGAATGCAGTCTCTGCTAACGTGGGAACATTGCCTTTAAATGTTATGGGGGAGTGTCTACAGTATGGGGGAGTGTCTACAGTATGGGGGAGTGTCTACAGTATGGGGGAGTGTCTACAGTATGAGGCACCCGTAAAACAACCCTGTTGTCTTGCCATAACACTGTTACAGCAGATCTTTATTGTGTACACACTGAAGCCACTATTCAAATACACAGAAAAAAACAATGTTCATATCATAATATAAACTATAGAGCATAAGTATTTAAAGGTACTTACTGTTATAATACCTATACCTAGTGAGAAAAATATCACTCATATATTTTAACAAAGGTAAGAGCACAGGCCTGTTTATGACAGCCACTACAGCACAGGATAGTGAATGGCCTGTAGCAGGGTGCCATTTAGAAGACCGAGGCTGTGAGGACGATGGTGTGATCTTCAACGAGACAGATCCATGGTGTGATATCAATACACAACTGCACTTTAAGACCTAATCAGCACTAATGAACTTAGACAATGGTTTTATACAAGAGTTTTCTGACAGTGTAGGCTGGTTGTAATTAACTGCTAGGGACAATGCACTAAATACATGAGTTGCAGTATAAAGAAAAGACTAAAAACCTCCAAGTGTGCCAAACTAGCATTTCTGTTTTGTGATATTTTTTTCCAGATAATTGATGATAGAAATGAACAGCACTGTTTGTTCATATATTAATTTAATTGGATTATTTTTTACATTATTTTATATTGTCCCAGACATCTTTGTATATGCAGTAGAGGATGTAGCTGGTGATTCAGAATGATTTTTCCCTGACCACACAACCCCCCCTCAATCTACCCTGTTCTAGAACATTTTACAATATTGTTTTTTTTCTTTTATTGTTTATGAAACAGTAATATGACACTTTAGAACTTGTGTTGACAATTTACATTTCTCATGTTTTTAATGTATTCTGCTCTCTGTTCTCTAACCTGCTCCCTCCATGGGCTTGACCGCGATGTGAGAGTGTGTGTAACCAACTGTAAACCTTCCTAATCTTACTGTCCTGTCTCCTCTCTCACTAGCACCTATTTAAATGTAGTCTTATGGGTTTTGTAAATGTAGTCTTGTGGGTTTTGTAAATGTAGTCTTGTGGGTTTTGTAAATGTAGTCTTATGGGTTTCGTTTTGGTACTTTTGTAAATGAAATGGAAACCTATATGACTTTTATTGAAATGTAAAAAGCAACAGGTGAACAACGCTGTAATTGCTCTTCCTCTTCCTCACACACACACTCTCCCAGCAGAAACAACTATATTACCTATCCATTACCTATCCATTACCTCCTGACACTTCAAAGACACTCAAGAGACTCAAATATTGAAGCTTTTTCAATTCCAGGGGATTGTATTTATGTGACTGAAACAAGGATGTTTCCCAAATCACAGAGACACTGACACAGCGACCATTGGGCTTAAACACGTTGATGCAGTTAATAGCCACCCGGGTTCTTCATAAAGAAGTATTATAGAACTAAGCAAGGTCACACAAGAAGAGACAGAAGTAAAAGACAAACTATGTGGCAGAGAGGATTGTGGGATCAGTTTCCATGGATACTCTTGAGTCATGAATCAGTCTATTGTCGGGTCTGTTTTGCCGACATTACTTTTATGACTTCTTGGCAAATACACACAGGGACACTCACGAGAATTTCTATCTCAATGTTCTAAATGAACTCTTTTATAACTCTATCTGTATCCTGAAGGTTGTAAATCTTCAGTTTATTAAATAATACAGAGAGAGTTCCAGCTTACAATGGGCAGTCTTTTATTCACGAGAGCGCTCTGAAAATCATACAATGCATACAGCCTTTTATACACACCCCTCAGTCAGAAAGCAAACACCCTGCAGGATGGGGGCTGTAACCTCTCAGGTCTCTCCCTTCAAGGACACATTGGATATCTAACTGGACCCACACTCAATCACACTGTCTAAACAGCCCACTCCCCCTCCCTGGGAGAGCTGGGACCAAACTCCCATTATCCAGTTTTTACAACTGTCATAAATAGCCCTTCTTAACTACCCACTGACTGTTCCACCAGATGGTAACCTATTAACCTAGTCTTAACGTTGTCTATGTACCCACATTCTTAAGAGTCACAATCTCATTACACAATTTCAGGGTGGAATACTTTAGTCATTACAAATGTCTTTATCAGACACATTAATGAACATTAAATACACCTACATGATCAAATACCCACACGTTCAGAGAATCTAACACAGTATTTCAAACATTACCACACTTATCGAAACAATAGATATTTCACACATACTGTATGGAAACCCATCATACTGTACAGACAGCAGAGGCAAGGACCTTGCAAATGAAAAACACATTCATATATAGACAGAGTTGAGATTGCATACATATGTATCATTGAACAGACAGAAACAACAGTGGATGGTGTGACTATAATGATACAAACTATACATTACTTGTATTCCACTCTCTCATCCTCTTCATTCCCTCTCTTTCCCTCTCTTTCTTGGACTCAGGAATAAACAACTTGTCATCTAAGTTGTCACACAGAGTCTGCTGGTTGGTTAGAATGATACAAAATAAAATAGTCCCAGGTCTAGGAGGTGGAAGGAGGGGTCAAACCGTAGCCCTCTTCTCCTGCAACCTGTGAGGACCAATGTCCAACCGGTCCAACGTCAGTCGGAGAATATTATTGCCATGGAGCTGTCTCCTAATGATGAAGGAAGGTCGCGGGGCTGAAGTGTGCTGCCATTGGCCAATCCCTCTCGTTGATTCATCTATGCCATACCCCCAGTCAGGAGCCTCTGATCTGAACACCTTGGATTATATGCTGCTCTGCTCTGCTATGGAGACGGACCACAAAACAGTGCCTTCAAGAGCTGAGGGGAAGGCAAGACCGATAGGTTTACTGTGTGTGTGTGTGTGTGTGTGTGTGTGTGTGTGTGTGTGTGTGTGTGTGTGTGTGGATTAAATGCTACAGTATGTGACTGTTTTAATGTACCTCATTATATATCCTCTACTGCTGCTGTTGTGTACAATGTTGAATGAAGAAACATATAAGCTAAACAGTGGTGCTTTGTTGCATTGACATGTATTGAGTTTGATGGGAAGATTACCAAGATTACCATCTACATTTCTGTAAATATGTATTATGTACGATCACCTTCTTTGCGATTTACCAATGCATACCTTAATTTCAATCAGCTTCATGCTTACTGTGTGTGTCCTCATGTACTGTGAAATGTGTTATAAATTACTTATTGCAACCGATGTGTATTAAGTATAATGTTGCAGACCCCACGTGTCAATGTGAATGAAAACTATTCAAGCTCAGGCTCAATGGTTGTGATTCCATAGTGACATTAAAGTAAACCACTACAGAAACACAGCCTGTATGATGCAAAAAGCTGCATCATATAATGCAAAATGCATGAAAGTTATATATCTTAAAAACTTGGTTGTTGACAAGCAAAACATTTTGGGACTATTTCAACAATGGACTAATTAAACAAATACCCCCAAAACATTTTGGGACTATTTCAACAATGGACTAATTAAACAAATACCCCCAAAACATTTTGGGTGTAATTTTCCTTTAAGTGCTGGGTGGGAATGTACTGTAATCACCACTCAGCTGTACTTACTGTCAGTAGCCAGATTCCTTAGGTCAACAGTTGACCCCAAAGCAAAGGCAACAGTTTTTCCAAATGACAGATAATTGTGGCACTATTGTGAGACCAGAGTCACTGATAGAGACCATCATCTGAAATAGTAACAGGGGGTTCCACAGACAAACATACATCTACCCTAACCCCATTACATACAGTATTCATCTACCATTCCCCTTTACAGACAGTAGTCAAACCAAATTCCAATTCCAAGTGGTCCTCATTGAAAAGCATTGAAGAGAATTGGAATTTCAGTGCACTTCCTTATTTGACTGGAATTGGAATGGAATTGACCCCAGCCCCACAGTTTACCGCTAGCAAGGTCAGAACAGTGAGTAACTCTATTACTCAGCCACACAAACATACAGAGCACAGAACTGCTTCATGCAGACTACGTTTCAATGGGAATTGAGACTGTCGATTGTGACCAGTTACTGTGGGGTATTCTGTTTTTGTTCTTCTAACAGTTGGTGTTGGGGATGATTTTCCGTGTATGTGAGTCCGTTGTCATAAGGCCTTGCCTTGATCTCCTGATAGGGGTTCTGAATGGGGACAACAAGCACATTGTGAAACACATGGCTTAGCAATGCAGTCTTACTATGAGACTAAAAATGGGTTTATGGGCAGAATTTGAATGGAGCTGTTTTTAAACAAATAAAAGTTGTAAAAGGACCTGCAGTTGAGCGTACTACTTTTCATATGATAATTCAGTGGAAATAAGTTTTATTTTTGCCCTCACATTTTAACCACAAGGTGGCAACAGGTACCCATGACGACCCCAGCACCCAGTTCCCATCAACCCTAAGACCATAGACGTGGAAGTAGTTTGGGAGTGGGGGTGCTGCGATGTCTTTCTTCGACGGGTAGAAAAACGTTTTTGCCTGCGCTGCAGACTCCTATATTAGTCTGCTAATACAGGACTATTAAAGGCCCAGTGCTATTTTTTGGGGTGGTGCTGCAGCACCCTAAGATCCTGAACACCTACAGTAATATGAATGAAGAGGTGTAATAGACGTTTCTGTCAGAAGGCTTTATTTTCCTCGACATCCACCATGATTAGGATGGGCACATTTTTTTATGGAGTTTGGGGATTTAGAATGAGCCCTGTACTTTAGCTGCTGAAGTCACCGTGCTCCTCACAACACGCCCAGTCAGACACTAGTGACATGGCTGTTTCTTTATGGCTCATACTTTAGGAGAGCATCCTTGTACCCTTGGGCCTTGCTTCGGATGGAAGGTTTTATGGTCACAACCTTTTCAATTCTTTCCATAGTGATGACCACATCTGTGTAAAGTGCACAGTCAGGCTTTGCAAAGCTTCCAAATACTTTCCTCAAGGCCTCGTCTTTGGCCCACCAGCGTGTTTTACCAATTACATCAAGACGTCTGTGTCTCCTGTCCTCACTGGTTTCATCCCATAGCTTCATGTGCTTGTAGGAATCTCGAACGAACACTGCAATGTCATTCAGTAGTTAGATAAGGGATTCACTTGCCACAACAACCCCAGTGGTGTCAGTTAGCACAAGGTTGAGGACATGGTGAGTAACACCATATGTGTACTTGTTTAGGAGACTCTCCTGTGAGCAATGCAGAGAAGCCCCTGTATTGTCCCTGCATATTAGCTGCTCCGTCTGTTGCATTACCAACACACTGTTTGATATCTATGTCCATCTTCTCAAGGGTCTGTTTCACAAGGTCCACAAAGTACTGTCCAGTCGATGACTCCCAGTCAATGACCGCAATGAGTCTCTCGTGGACAACATCAGTGACATATCGCCAAACTACTGCACACTGGTCTTTGGATGTTAAATCCTGTGTTGTGTCCATTTGTATTGAGAACATCCCTGCCTTTCTCACTTCAACAGCAATTGTCTGCTGAGTCAACATTCTGATGACTTCAATGACTTTATTTGCTGTTGTTTTGGACGTCATAGTTACCAAGGACCCTCTTCCTTTACTTCCCATCTGCTTCTTGCTCTTCTCAATGCAGTCACTAACATGCTCTTGTAAGCAGACATCATACAGTCATGTGAAAAAGTAAGTAAACCCCCTGGAAAGTTCTCTTTTATTTGACATATTTTGACAGATGGATATGTAATCTTCACTTCAACACTATTGACAGATAAAGGTTTAACAAATCACACAACAACTTAATAAATACAAGCTAAGCTAAAGCGACATTTGATCACAAAGCACAGGGAATTTAAGGACAAAACAAAATAATTTTTCTGTAGAAAGAGTGAGGAATACACCCGCCAGAAAACACAGATGGTGACCCTGGCCACAAGTTCCGAGAAAGCACAGAAGGCTTCCTATTTGGTGGCTCGACGGATTCATAAGGTAAAAAGCCACACACACAATTGGACAAGAACTCAAACTTCCAGCGGCAGTTGAAATCTGTGAAGTTAATCCGGGACAGAAGCAGCTAATAAACTGAAAGCAGTACCTCTCTCAAACGACACCGTGAGGAGGAGAATTGAAGAACTCTCGGCTGACATTCAGTCACAGCTACTGGATAGATTGCGTACTTGTGAGAAATGTTCTATTCAGTTGGACGAATCTACAGACATAGCTGGTGCGGCTCAGTTGATCGTTTTGGTTCGCTATTTTGGAGGACATTCTGTTCTGCAAAGAGGTGCCTGGGAGGACAACGGGTGAAGAAATATTCAGACTCCTGGATGCTTTCATGACTGAAGCGGGACTTAGCTGGGAAATATGTGTGGCCGTTTGTACGGATGGTGCGGCGGCGATGACGGGCCGAAAGAGTGGGGTTGTTGCGCGGTTAAAGGCTGTCACCCCGAAGGTTATGGCTACGCACCGTATGCTGCATGGAACCAAACCTTCACATTGTTTTGAACACAGCTGTCGTGGCAGTTAATTGTGTGAAGTCAAGGACACTGCAGACACGTTTGTTTCGGACAACTTTGTAGGGAGATGGAGGCTGGGCATGACACACTGCTATATCACTGTGAAGTGCGATGGCTCTCTCGTGGTAAAGTTTTGCAGCAGGTGTTTGAGCTACGCAGTGAGATGGCAGAGTTATATCGCCAAGTTTTTTTCCGACCCGGAGTTTGTAGCCAAATTAGCTAATCTTGCCGACATATTGAACTTGCTCAACATCCTCAACCTCTCAATCCAAGGAGGCTATGCATCTATCCTGGAAGTCAGCGACAAAATCACCGCCTTCATGAAGAAAATGGAGCTATGGAGAAAAAGGATAAGAGACGGAGTAACAGACATGTTCCCCCAACTGACAGAGTTTCTCCACACAAACAACCTGTCTGTGGCTATAGTGAGCGAGGTAGCCACCTCTCACCTCACTGCACTGAGCGAGCACTTCAACTCATACTTCTCTGATGTGAACACCGATGCCTGGGACTGGGTGCGGGATCCCTTTGCCCCAAGTGCAACAAGTGGCCTTACTGGCAAGGCAAAAGAGGAGCTGTTGGACTTATCCTCTGATAGGACATTGAAGGCCTGATTCCAGCAGGTGTCTTTTGCTGATTTTTGGCCCTACCTCTTACATGAGTATCCTGAACTCACTGCCGAGGCAATGAGAATATTGCTACCCTTTCCTACCACATACCTCTGTGAGTCATCATTCTCACCTTTGACTGCAATGAAGACTAAGTACAGAGCTTGTTTGCATGTGGAGAACGATCTGAGAGTCTGCCTGTCATCCATCCCTCCAAGAGTGGATGAACTGTGTAGTGAGAGACAGGCTCACCCATCTCATTAGGATGAGCTCATCACGTGAGTTATTGTGAACTGTGTGAAATAAGAATGGGATGTATAGCCCTAATGTACAAAATGTTCAAAAGTAATAGGTTTAATTACTATGATGTGTTCTGTAACACTGTTGGTAACTTCTCTTATGATTTGTTCAGAGCTTTTTGCCAATAATATGAATAAGGAGCAATATTTTTGTTATTTTAAAGTTGAAACACTTACTGAAACTCAGAATTATACTGGTAATTTTAAATGCCAGGCTAGCTACTGTTCATTTTCTGGAAGTTGTTAAGAAAAATGACTGAAGTATGAATTCTGTCAAGTTGAGTCCAAATGCAATTTGAATAAAATTACTCTGTTTAAAAGTATATAAGTGATATTAACATGATTGAAATTAAAATGTGTTTCTGTTTATCACTATGAAACAGGTCTGAATTATTTACGTTGAAATGTTTTAGAATTCAAATAGTTCCAATGGCATCTAAGACTACAAATGGTAGTAAGCATATGCTTAATCAGTATTTAGATTATAAGGGGGTCCTTGGAAAATGTTCTCCGCTGTAAGGGGTCTCTGGCGCCAAAAAGTTTGAGAACCCCTGGCTTAGTGTACATATTCAGCCATCCACTCATACTATGCAATGTCTTTTTATAGCTTTTTTGCACACTTTGTGGCATTCACACACTTTGTGGCATTTTTCAAAGGCTCTATGTGATATTGATCGCACTATACATTTTTGTGTGTATAGATATATTTGGGGTTCTTTCAGCAATGGGGTTCTTTCAGCAATGTTCCAATTGGCAGATTCATTGCTACAAGCTGACCATTTTTTCACTAAGAGGGCAGTTGAAAAATACTGGGGTTAGCTAAGTAAGTAACTTTTCCTGTAAGCTAGCTAACTAACTTTAGTTTATTTACTGAAACCCATATTGTGTATTGCTGGCTAACATACTACTGTGTTACAATAGTGGGAAATCATATACTTTTTCTGTTTGCTAAATTAGGTAGCTAGCTAGCTAAGTTAGCTAAACAACTACCGGTAGCGATATCTATGCCTAAAAATAGGAGCGGTTTTAGAATTGGAGATTCTATTGTATCTCGATTGTAAAACCTCTCCTATATTTAGTTGTAGATATGGCTGCTAAAAAGCAAGCTACAACGTTACAACCAGCCACCTAAAGCTAGGTACACCAGCAAACATTAGCACATGACTGGAGTTGGGTAGCTTGTTAGCCTGGCACATGCTAACTTGTTATGCACCACGTTTGTAATTTGTTAGCAAACTGTCACGGTCGCTAGGATACAGGACCCGAGGCGCAGAGCTGGAGTGTGAAGACATTCCTTTATTCCAGTATAAATCCCAAAACCGAACAAAGGAGAGACAACGACATTGAACTGGAGTGCAACAAAACCAAATGAAACACACACAAGAATCCACACCCACAGGTGGAAACAACTGAACATAAATATGATCACCAATTAGAGACAACTCAAGACAGCTGCCTCTAATTGGGGATAAGACCAACTGATAAGAAACACCCAGAACTGTTGTCAGGTCCTGACTGTGGCCATCCAACTCCCACTAGGGGGAGCCAGAGACCTGGCCTCAGTCAGGGCATGACAGTACCCCCCCCCCCAAAAGGCATGGGCTCCCGACCGCGATATTCCCCTCCCAACAAAATACAAAACACAAGGGGGAGAAGGGGGGGCAGAGCAGAGTACTGGGGAGGTCGATTGTGGGTGCTCCGGCGTCGGGTGTGACGCAGGCTCTGGTGGCAGCTCCTCCCTCACCATGGCGTTGCACGCCCGGTGTCCCGCGAGACTCCGACCCGGCAGCCGGGCTAGCGACCAGTCCCTGGAGTTGACTGCTCTGGCGCTGGATCGGGGCTGGTGACCGGTCCCGGGCTGGGCACAGGTGGAGTGGACTGATCCGGTACTGGAGTGGGACTGACGACTGGTCCCGGACTGGGCACCGGTGGAGCGGACTGCTCCGGCACTGGAGGAGGACTGGACGCTGTGCCCAGGCTGGGCACCAGCGCAGAGGGGTTTTCCAGCCATGTGGCTAGTCTGGCTGCCGGTCCCGGACTGGGCACCGGCGTGGCGAGGAGCTCCGGCTCCGGAGCAGGACTGGACACTGTGACCGGGCTGGGCACCAGCACAGAGTGGTTTTCAAGTGGCAGGGCCGGTTGCTGGTCCTGGCCTGGACCCAGGCCATGTGAGGAGCTCCAGGAGTGAGGGAACAGGAGCACCTCGTCGTCCTCATCTGACTCCTCTCTGTACTCCCGCTCCCATGGCTGTAGGGGTGTCCAGAATTGACGTTTAATATTTTTTGTCTACTCTGAATCCAAACTCATCCGTGTGAACTTTTTTTCTTCTTCCATTATGTAATTTTTCTCTGGCGTCCTCTACACATCATACTCTGGGCTAGAGTTTACAGATAAGTTAACACGACAAGAAGAGTAGAGAGATTAGAGAGTACTCTGTCTGCCTGTCTGCCTGTCTGCATGTCTGCATGTCTGTTGGTCTGTCTGTCTGCCCATCTGCCCGTCTGTCTGCCTGTCTGTCTGTCTCTGTCTGCATGTCTGCCTGCCTGTCTGTCTGTCTGTCTGTCTGTCTGTCTGTCTGCCTGCCTGCCTGCCTGCCTGCCTGCCTGCCTGCCTGTCTGTCTGTCTGCCTGTCTGGCTCTCTGTCTGTCTGTCTCTGCTCCCTCTTTCTTTCTTTTTCTTTCTTCCTCTTCCTCTTCATCTTGCTTATCCCCTTATCTGTCTCAGTAAATTGAAGAGGGCTTCTCATTGTTCAAATGAAAGCAATTATCCATTTCAATCGTGTGCTGTGACAGCATGGGAAGGTAAGCACACTCCTGAGACTACAGTAACATATGCAGTGGGCTTAGTTACAATCAAACAGAACAAGAGGCTTAGAGAGGGGATTGGTCTCTGACCAAAGTTACACTCACTGGGTACAACACCATGTTACTTCACTGCCACACAAAGCCATGTTATGTCACTGCCACACAACACCATGTTACGTCACTGCCACACAAAGCCATGTTATGTCACTGCCACACAACACCATGTTACTTCACTGCCACACAACACTATGTTACATCACTGCCACACAAAGCCATGTTATGTCACTGCCACACAACACCATGTTACGTCACTGCCTCACAACACCATGTTACTTCACTGCCACACAACACTATGTTACTTCACTGCCACACAACACCATGTTATGTCACTGCCTCACAACACCATGTTACTTCACTGCCACACAACACCATGTTATTTCACTGCCACACAACACCATGTTATGTCACTGCCTCACAACACCATGTTACATCAGTGCCACACAACACCATGTTACTTCACTGCCACACAACACCATGTTACTTCACTGCCACACAATACCATGTTATGTCATTGACACATAACACCCATGTTACGTCACTGACATAGGCTTCTACTTTATGTTTTTAGACCCAGCAGGAGTGTACTCTCTCTCTCTCTCTCTCTCTCTCTCGCTCCTCTCTCTCTCTCTCTCTCTCTCTCTCTCGCTCCTCTCTCTCTCTCTCTCTCTCAAGGGCTGTAAGTTGGGCTCTCAATCACGCTGGAGTGTTGGCCTAATCGGCCGTTGAGACACTGCACACAGCTCCCGCTCAGTGATGGCATATGAGATGACACAATGACTTTCCCATTTCTTTATTTTCAATGATGGAGTTGTGTGTTTTACAGATGAACGTGCCAATTCATCTTTTAATCAATGAATCACTGCCAATTAATCACTGCCAATTCATCTACACTGAGAATGCCTCTGTTCTGTGTGAGTGTGTGCGTGGGGCGTATCTTTGTGTGTGTGTATGAGTGTGTGTGTTGGGCGTATCTGTGTGTATGAGTGTGTGTGTTGGGCGTATCTGTGTGTGTGTCTGAGTGTGTGTGCGGGGCGTGTCTGTGTGTGTGTATGAGTGTGTGTTTTTGCACTTGTCTAAAGTCACTCAGCTGTGCTTCATCACCACCTCACAGCACCATGCCAACAGAGCATTAAGCAGCTGCTTGTGTCTTAGCACATGAATACATAACCCTTACTGTGTGATATAACACATCATTCAAACAGAACCCACTTTACCATCGTGCCACAGCAAAATTCTCTATTCATCGCACTCATTTCGCAAATTGCTGAGGCTCAGCTGACATCGTCTCTCGTGTGCCAGGGAACCGATATGTAATATACGATTACACTACAGTCTTTTACTCTGATCTGTAACTGAATAATTGAATCAACAATATAGCTATGCACATATACCCCTTTCACCCACGCCACCTGACATATACAGCGGGTGAAATAAGTATTGAACACGTCACCATTTTTATCAGTAAATATATTTCCAAAGTGCTATTGACATGAAATGTTCACCAGATGTTGGTAACAACCCAAGAAACCAAAACAAATAAGTTCAGAAATTAAGTTATATGTAATAATGTGAAATGACACAGGGAAAAAGTATTGAACACATGAAGAAAGGGAGGTGCAAAAAGGCATGGAAAGCCAAGACAACAGCTGAAAACTATCAGTAATTAAAAAGCAATCCAGCCCCCTGTCAGTGCAAATTAATATCAGCTGGTTCAGTCCCAACTGATGGCCTACAAAAAGGTCTCATTGCCAAGGTGTCACACAATACACATCTCATGATGGGTAAAAGCAAAGAGCTGTCTCAAGACCTTCGCAACCTAATTGTTGCAAAACATAATGATGGCATTGGTTATAGGCGCATTTCTAAGCTTCTGAATGTTCCAGTGAGCACTGTTGGGGCCATAATACGGAAGTGGAAAGACAATCATTTCACCCTAAATTTGCCTTGACCAATTGCTCCTCGCAAGATTTCTGACAGAGGAGTGAAAAGAATAATCAGAAGACTTGTCCAAGAGCCAACGACCACTTGTGGAGAGCTTAAAAAAGACCTGCAATTAGCAGGTACTGTTGTCTCAAAGAAAACAGTAAGTAATGCACTCCACCGCCATGGCCTGTATGCACGCTCACCACGCAAGACTCCATTGCTGAAAAAAAAGCATGTTGAAGCTCGTTTAAAGTTTGCTGCACAACATTTGGAAACAAACATTTGGAGAATATAGTGTGGTCAAATGAGAGCAAAATTGAACTGTTTGGATGTCATAATACACACCTTGTTTGGAGGAGAAATGGCACTGCACATCACCCTAAAAACACCACACCAACAGTGAAGTTTGGAGGTGGGAACATCATGGTGTGGGGCTGCTTTTCAGCAAATGGTACAGGCAAACTTCACATAATTGAAGGAAGGATGAATGGGCAAATTTACCAAGACATTCTTGACAAAAATCTGCTGCCATCTACCAGGATGATGAAGATGAAAGGAGGGTGGACATTTCAGCAAGACAATGATCCCAAACACACAGCCAAGGAAACTCTCAATTGGTTTCAAAGAAAGAAAATAAAGCTGCTAGAATGGCCCAGCCAATCACCTGACTTAAATCCCATTGAAAATCTATGGAAAGAACTGAAGATCAAGATTCATAGAAGAGGCCCACGGAGCCTTCAAGATTTGAAGACTGTTTGTGTGGAAGAATGGGCCAAAATCACACCAGAGCAATGCATGCAACTAGTTTCTCCATACAGGAGGCATCTTGAAGCTGTCATTACCAACAAAGGCTTTTGTACAAAGTATTAAATAAATATCAGTAAGTGTGTTCAATACTTTTTCCCTGTGTCATTTCACATTATTACACATAACTTAATTTCTGAACTTATTTGTTTTGGTTGACGTGTTCAATACTTATTTCACCCGCTGTATACATATTAATATACTTTCAAACAAGCATCTTGCTACAGAGTAATAGCCCTCTTTTTTTCCCTAAGCTGAGTGATATAGCTTTAATTGGTGGAAAGAAAATTGCTGAGAAACGTGCACTCCTGCATTTACACAGCCAGGCTTCCTGGCAACTACGGGAATGAGGAGGAGGAGGGGTAGGAGGATGAGGAAGATGAGGGGTAGGAGGGGGGGGCAAGGTGTAGGAGGATGTGGATGGTGGAGGGGGAGGAGGATGAGGAAGAAGATGAGGGGGAGGAAGAGGGGGTGGGGGAGGAGGAGAAGGGGGGAGGAGGAGGAGAAGGGGGAGGAGGATGAGGAAGAAGAGGATGGGGAGGAGGAGATAGGGATTGGTAAAACTATGACAATCAATAGGAAGACTGTGGCAGGTACAGTGTATCAGATCAACAGGAAGACTGTGGCAGGTACAGTGTATCAGAAAGGTAAAGAGGAGAGTTAGAGGTGCAGTGTTGTTTGTTTACTCACTCTAATCATGTCGTTTGTCATAGCCAGACCCTTTGTCATCATGATCACGGGCGGCATCACAGTTAGGGGATGGGTAATTATCCCGGACAGGGAGCTGGGAGCGGGGCTATAGCTTGGATTACAGCTGGGTTGCCTCCACACGCCCTTCCTATACTCCCTTCCTATACTCCACACGCCGTCTTCCTCTCTCCCTTCCTGTCCTCCACAAACACCGTCTTCCTCTCTCCCTTCCTGTCCTCCACACACACCGTCTTCCTCTCTCCCTTCCTGTCCTCCACACACACCGTCTTCCTCTCTCCCTTCCTGTCCTCCACACACACCGTCTTCCTCTCTCCCTTCCTGTCCTCCACACACACTGTCTTCCTCTCTCCCTTCCTGTCCTCCACACACACCGTCTTCCTCTCTCCCTTCCTGTCCTCGACACACACCGTCTTCCTCTCTCCCTTCCTATCCTCCACACACACCGTCTTCCTCTCTCCCTTCCTGTCCTCCACACACACCATCTTCCTCTCTCCCTTCCTGTCCTCCACACACACCATCTTCCTCTCTCCCTTCCTGTCCTCAATTAGAGACGTTGTCAATCCTGCCTACACTACACCCCCTCCTCCTCGCTGTACTTTTCCTTCTGTTTTAATAACTTTGATTTAGTTTTTCCCCTTCACGCGCTCGCTTTCTTACATTCCCTCTCTCTCTCTCTCTCTCTCTCTCTCTCTCTCTCTCTCTCTCTCTCTCTCTCTCTCTCTCTCTCTCTCTCTCTCTCTCCCTCTCTCTCTCTCTCTCTCTCTCTGTCTCCCTATTGACATAACGACGAGAGACAGTCACAAGGACTTTACAACATTCAACCAAGTGAAGAATCACATTTCACCTTTATCCTTTATCATCCTTCTCTCTGTTTCTCTTCTCCTCTCGGCTCTCTGTGCTGCTGGCATTGAACAATTACAGCCCTAAGCATCTTCCAGGGTTGGGGAGTAACTGATTACATTAGTAGAGGCTCCTGAGGGGAGGACGGCTCATAATAATGTCTGGGACGGAGCTAATGGAATGGCATCAAACCATGCGTTTGCTGTATTTGATACCATTCCACATATTCCGCTTCAGGCATTACCACAAGCCTGTCCTCCCAAATTAAGGTGCCACCAACCTCCTGTGGATTACATTTAGAAGGTAACTTACCCAACCCTCATTTTCTCCTCCCTTGACTTTACATTCAAATGAGGTAATTTGTTTGTAATAATTTATTATCCTGTGCATTTCACGCTGTAAACACCTCCACATTCTGCAGGGAGGAGAGACGAAATGGAGGAGTCACACAGTGGGCCAACGTAACCACAACACTGTGGCTTTATTGAGACAACATCCTGCAGACAATGCCTCTCACTTGTTGCACAGCTGCTGGAAGCTGGATCAGAGACAGGGGGAAGCCATGTTGGAAACAGCTGCTGGATGCTGGATCAGAGACAGGGGGAAGCCATGTTGGCATTACTAACTCTGCAGGTATTTTTCTCATTGGAGTGAATGAGACCCTTAGAAAAAAAGTTTGCAGTTTTAAAAGTGCAGTATTGTTTTTTATTTTTTTATTTAGGCTAGTCAATTAAGAACAAATTATTATTTACAATGACGGCCTACCTACAGGGTCAGCCCCTGGAGCAAATTAGGGTTAAGTGCCTTGCTCAAGGACACATTGACTGTAACTGCAGTCGACTGTGGTATTTTAGAATAACTGCAGATATGCTGCCTTCTAACTACCGTTATACTACCGTGTCCTGCACTGTGACTGCAATCTTTTTTTGTAAGGAAAATGAAAGGAAAGGGGGATACTAGTCAGTTGTACAACTGAATGCATTCAACTGAAATGTGTCTTCCGTATTTAACCCCTCTGAATCAGAGAGGTGCGGGGGGGGGGGGGCTGACTTAATCCACATCCACGTCTTTGGCGCCCGGGGAACAGAGGGTTAACTGCCTTGTTCAGGGGCAGAACGACAGAAATTTTACCTTGTCAGCTCGGGGATTCTATCCAGCAAACTTTCGGTTACTGACCCAACGCTCCTACCCTCCAGACCACCTGCCGCCCTGTGAGAGAGAGAATGAGATCAGAGAGATAATGTTGGGGTAGTGTCAGTCTGCCTCCTGCCTTATTATCAAAATCCAGAAAAGAGCCATTAAATACTACAACCACGTAAAAGGAAGCTATTCCCAAACCTTCCATAACAAAGCCATCACCTACAGAGAGATGAAGCTGGAGAAGTGTCCCCTGAGCAAGCTAGTCCTGGGGCTCTGTTCACAAACAGACCCCACAGAGCCCCAGGACAACAACACAATTAGACCCAACCAAATCATGAGAAAACAAAAAGAGAATTACTTGACACATTGGAAAGAATTAACAAATAAACTGAGCAAACTAGAATGTTATTTGTCCCTAAACAGAGAGTACACAGTGGCAGAATACCTGACCTCTGTGACTGACCCAATCTTAAGGAAAGCTTTGACTATGTACAGACTCAGTGAGCATAGCCTTGCCATTGAGAGAAGCCGTCGTAGGCAGACCTGGCTCTCAAGAGAAGACAGGCTATGTGCCGACTGCCCACAAAATGAGGTGGCAACTGAGCTGCACTTCCTAACCTCCTGACAAATGTATGACCATATTAGAGACCATTGGCGACCCGTCATTCCTCTTTTGAGCCCCACCTTTTTAGCAGGCTTGCCTGTTTTGCATGTTATTTGGGCATTAATATGTGTCGCATGTCAGTTTGCAAACAATGTAAAAATATATAAATAATAATAATTGAGTTAATAAAGCTGCATACAAACTTGTTTTTTTTTTTGCTTTCTTGAGTAAGGCAGCTCCAAAATGCAGGTGTTTCAGCCTAGCTCAGTGATTTCTGTGGTGGTGGGGCAGGCAGCGGAAAATACAGAGTGTAGGGGTTGGTAATGTTCTATAGCTGCACCATGATTGGCACAGCTGTCTCTAATTGGGGATATAAATTAACAAACACAAAAAACACCCAGTGCACTGCCAAGCTCTAACTTTGTTATCTATTTAAGTTACTTTGTTTGTCACCTGGGTGTGGGTTCTTGTATGTGTATATCCTGTATGTTTATTCACGTCAGTTCACGGTCGCTACCGCGCCTTTGTTTTCGGTTTGGGTATATATCGTAAAATAAAAGGAATGTCGCTCCACTACAACTCTGCTCCTCGTTCTGTCATTACGCACCATGACAGAAGAACCCACCATCACGGAACGCAGCAGGGATGGACATTGGGGGATATCCTCCTCGGTATGGGGAAAATTACCAAGGAGGAATTCCTCCATTATCGTGCGGTGGAGGAAGGCTGTTGCCCGGAGCAGTGGCGCCGTCGGCAGAGGACACGTCGACGGGCCGGGTTAACGGACCGGTCTGGAGCCCAGAAGAGCCCCCAAAATATTGTTGGGGGAGGGCTATGGAAGTGGTCGGGGATCGATGGTGAGGAACCCCGGCCACTGCACTCGTGGGGGCTCCAGGAGGAGCCTCTACAGCAACGGGAGCGGGAGTACAGGAAGAAGTCGTAGGAGGAAAATGAAGATGTGCTCTTATTCCCTTCCTTTGTTTTCGGTTTGGGTATACAGCGGGTGAAATAAGTATTGAACATGTCACCATTTTTCTCAGTAAATATATTTCCAAAGGTGCTATTGACATGAAATTTTCACCAGATGTTGGTAACAACCCAAGTAATCCATACATATAAAGAAACCAAAACAAATATGCACAGTTAGGTACTTGAAAATGTATCAATAAACCAATTAGGCACATTTGGGTAGACTTGATACAATATTTTGAACAGTAATGCAATGGTTCAATGGAACAGTCTAAAACTTTGCACATACACTGCTGCCATCTAGTGGCCAAATTCTAAATTGGGCTTGGACTCCTAAGTCATATGATGACTTTTCTCTTGCATTTCAAAGACAAAAACAAAAAAAATGCATGTTCTTTTTCATTTTACCAGATCGAATGTGTTATATGCTCCTACGTTAATTTCACATTTCCACAAACTTTAAAGTGTTTCCTTTCAAATGTTATCAAGAATATGCATATCCTTGCTTCAGCAATGCATGCTTAAAAATATGTACAAACGGAGTATGCATTCAGTATGCATTGATTTGGACTCATACTCTGACCCTCCCGTGCTCCAATTTGTGTGCTCGGAGCAAGGTACTATGCATTTTGAGAAACACCCAGGGAGTGTAGCTGTCCATTCATTACCATGGACTAGCACGGGGAGTGTAGCTGTCCGTTCAGCACCGTGGACTAACACGGGGAGTGTAACTGTCCATTCATCACCATGGACTAACACAGGGAGTGTAACTGTCCATTCATCACCATGGACTAACACAGGGAGTGTAACTGTCCATTCATCACCATGGCCTAGCACGGGGAGTGTAGCTGTCCGTTTAGCACCGTGGACTAACACGGGGAGTGTAGCTCTCCATTCAGCACCATGGACTAACACAGGGAGTGTAGCTGTCCATTCAGCACCATGGACTAACACAGGGAGTGTAGATGCCCATTCAGCTTTCTGGGGGACAGAATAACTATTCAGCCCCGTGGACAGCGCTAATCTAGCTTGACCCTAAACAGCCTGCCTTCTGCAGGCAGGGAATCCTACACCACATACTGAAAGAGTGTCAAGTGGTCTAGAGAGACTAATGTAACTACTACCACCCCCTTCCCTCCTCATTCCTTCTTACCTGAGCCACTTCAGAGATGTTCAGTAGCTTACCTTTCTGTACTGAGAAAATATGAGTACTTCCAGATGCAGTTGTAACAGATGGTAGTCACATTGGGAGTGTTGCTTGCTGTTTGCATCTTCAAAACACATCTGTCCCATGATCGTATCTGACAGGTCGGCTTTATTTCCCTCCTAGATGCCATCTTTTTTTTCCCTCCTAGATGTAATCTTTTATTTCCCTCCTAGATACCATATTTTATTTCCCTCCTAGACGCCATGTGTCTTTCACCTTACTCTAAAGATCAGCAGATCTGACCACCTTAACATCAGGATTTTACACACCTACTTTACTCGTTCTATGAGTAACACTGAATCACTGAAATCAACAAAGCTGGCCAGTGATGGAAAAAGTACCCAAGGTATAATTTAGTAAAAGTAAAGATACCTTACAGTTTTTTTTATTCGCTTTGGTACTATTATCGCAAGTATGTGGTAAAACCTCACAACTGTTAGTACAAAACTCAAAGCAGATCATCAAAAAGTCTGTTTTTTCAAACACTGTCTTTCACAATGCAATGCTCACAATACTTTTGATATCCTTCTCATCTGATTTGCGTAAATACATTTGACCAACACTTAATCCAACTGATCTTAATGGTTAATCACTGAACCGTTTGGTAAACCTATAGATTTTCATTTCAGCAATATACAGTATATGGATTTTGAGAACTACAGAAATAAAATGAGTGTTTGTACGAACATATAAATTACGTGTAACCACACATGATGAATACTCGTTATTGCTAATTGATTTCACATAGTGGTAACCACAATTGGTCACTATAAGTGGGGTGTAAACACTGGCAATTTTTTGCAACATGGAGCAGGATAGACAGCAAGGAATAGGAAGAGCTCGTGGACAAGGGATCCGTCAGAGAGATGGGCATGGGCACCAACAGAGAGGTGGGCATGGGCACCAACAGAGAGGTCAGAGAGGTGGGCATGGGCACCAACAGAGAGGTGGGCATGGGCACCAACAGAGAGGTCAGAGAGGTGGGCATGGGGCCCGTCAAAGGGTTGGTCATAAGAGAGAGGGAGGCAGAACTGTTGTCTCTAATGAAGTCCGGGCCATCATCGTTGATCATGTGGTGAACCGAGGCCTTACTATGGCAGAGGCTGCCAGATTAGTTGATCCAAATCTAAAAAGATCAACTGTCAATTCTATCATCCAAACTTTTCGCCAAGAAAACCGGTAAGTGTGGAGGATGTATACTATTACATTTACAGTAAATTGTAATGCATGTAAATTCATCAGACATGTTACAGTATTCGTACAGTATGATCTATTGACAGCATACTCTGTTCTATGCTTAGAATTGACAGAAAACCCCATAGTGGTGGCCGTGGCCGTGTGCTGAACGACCAGCAAGAGTGGGCAGTGGTGGAAATGGTGGGGGCCAGGAATGATATACGGCTGTCAGAAATAAAGCAGGCAATTGAGGAGAACAATGACACCTTTGCCAATGTGGCATCCATCAGCCTACCAACAGTAGGCCGCCTTTTAAAGAGGCACCAGGTATCAATGAAACACATTTACCTGGTGCCTTTTGAGTGAAACAACTAAGGGCTGAGTACGTTCAGGTACAGCACTATATATTGTATTACTGTTATTATTTGATGCATCACTTACGTCATATGTATATTGGAACAACACTGTAAAAAGAACTAACCAAAATATATTTTTTAGAGGGTTATGGTGCTTGACGCTGATGTGAACCATCACAAGTACATTTTTGTTGATGAAGCGGGCTTTAACCTGGCCAAAACTCGTCGCCGTGGACGGAACATCATCGGCCAACGGGCCACTGTCCAAGTGCCTGGACAACGTGGAGGAAACATCTCCATGTGCGCAGCTATCTCTGAAGATGGTGTCGTAGGACGTCGGCCATTACTTGGCTCCTATAATGCTGCACATCTTATTGAGTTTCTCAATGACATTGAGCCGGCCTGTCAAGGTGAAGGGGTCACCTATGTAATTGTGTGGGACAATGTCAGGTTCCACCACGCAGAGGTAGTTCAAGCATGGTTTCAGGCCCATCCCCGATTCATGACCCTCTACCTGCCTCCATACTCTCCCTTCCTCAACCCTATTGAGGAATTTTTTTCAGCATGTAGGTGGAAGGTCTATGATCGCCAACCCCTTGAGCGTGCCACCCTCCTTCAGGCCATGGATGATGCATTTGATGACATCAGTGTAGACCAATGTCAAGCATGGATTCGTCAAGCCAAAAGGTTTTTTCCAAGGTGCATGAACAATGATAACATTCATTGTGATGTGGACGAGAATCTATGGCCAAATGCTCAAGACAGGCTTGATCCAAATTAATGTAATGTGTGCACTAAATGTTATGTTTTGTTCTCATTTAGTTACATTTCATTATAGAAAGTATACCTATGTTACAATTATATCTGAAAAATAAAACTAATTTGCCCAAATGATTGTAGAGGATGTCTTCATTGATCCTTCACTTGATTACACATAGGATGGATATTTTGGAAATGATAGATAAATGTTGGGTAATGTAAGTGTATTGCCTAATGTGAAAACTGTGTAATTGTCACGAGAGGGGATGTGGAGAGACCAAGACGCAGTGCAGGGATAGTAGTTCGACATGATTTATTATAGATTTACTATGTAACATAATCAAACAACGAACGAACTACCACACTCAAACAAACACGAAAGACATAACGTCACGTTCACGAAAACAAACACGACTGAACGGACGTAACAAAACACACTTACTTCACCCGTGACTTCACCCCAAGGCGCGGACTCCCGGACGCCAAAAAAAAACACACAAAACAAGGGGGGGTTAATGGGAGGGAAGACTAGTCCATCGGGGGTGGGGCAGACGGTTCCGGCCATGGAGCGGGGAAAACAACCGGGCCCGGACTGGGCACCGGTGGGGTAGACGGCTCCGGCCATGGAGCGGGGAAAACAACCGGGCCCGGACTGGGCACCGGTGGGGCAGACGGCTCCGGCCATGGAGCGGGGAAAACAACCGGGCCCGGACTGGGCACCGGTGGGGCGGACTGCTCAGGCTCAGAAGCGGGGCAGACGGCTGAACCCGGACTGGGTACCGGTGGAGTGGACTGCTCTGGTACTGGAGCGAAGCAGACGGCTGAACCCGGATTGGGCACTGGTGGAGTGGACTGCTCTGGCTCAGGAGCGGAACAGACGGCTGAACCCGGACTGGGTACCGGTGGAGCGGACTGCTCTGGCACTGGAGCAGAGAGGACGGCTGGACCCGGATTGGGTACCGGTGGAGCGGACTGCTCTGGCACTGAGGCGGAGCAGACGGCTGGACCCGGATTGGGTACCGGTGGAGCGGACTGCTCTGGCACTGAGGCGGAGCAGACGGCTGGACCCGGATTGGGTACCGGTGGAGCAGACTGCTCTGGCACTGAGGCGGAGCAGACGGCTGGACCCGGATTGTGGCTACGGGCCGTGGATGACGGCTCAGGGCTGCTGACCTTCGCTGGAGGCTCAGGGCTGCTGACCTTCGCTGGAGGCTCCGGGCTGCTGACCTTCGCTGGAGGCTCCGGGCTGCTGACCTTCGCTGGAGGCTCCGGGCTGCTGACCTTCGCTGGAGGCTCAGGGCTGCTGACCTTCGCTGGAGGCTCAGGGCTGCTGACCTTCAGGCTCAGGGCTGCTGACCTTCGCTGGAGGCTCAGGGCTGCTGACCTTCGCTGGAGGCTCAGGGCTGCTGACCTTCGCTGGAGGCTCAGGGCTGCTGACCTTCGCTGGAGGCTCAGGGCTGCTGACCTTCGCATATAACAAGTCCAGAGTTGTTTTATTCCTGGTTGGGCACTTCACAAACTGTTTGAACGTGGGCAGCGTTGAAGAGAGAGATGCATGGTTAAAATCCCCCGAAATGGCAAAGAAAGCACTGGGATGCGCTGTCTGTAGCCTCGCGATAGCAGAGTGGATGACGTCACACACTGTGTTTGTGTCAGCGGAGGGCGGGATGTAAACAATAACAGCAAATAGTAGGGTCTCAGGCTAACAGCTAACAGCTCAATGTCCGGGCTACAAAACTGTTCCTTAACAGTAATATGTCTAGGATTACACCATCTGTTGTTAACTAATTAAGCCAGCCCCCCTCCCTTACCGGAAGAAACGTTATCCCTGTCCGCTCTGATGGTCTGGAAACCGCCGATAGTGACGTTCTCTATGGGGATGTTATCATTCAGCCATGTTTCAGTGAGGCACAATAGGCTAGCTTCCCGGTAGTCTCTTTGTCCACGGACAAGACCTTCAAGCTCGTCCATCTTGTTATGTAGCGATCTCACATTGCCCATAATGATAGACGGTATAGACGGCTTGTATTTCCTAAGCTTTGCTTTACACTTCAATCCCGCCCTGCGTCCACACCGTCGCCTTTTCAACTCGTCCGGAATAATCAACTTTTCCCTGGAGAGCAGCAGCGCTGAGTGAGCTAAATCCAGGAGCTCACCTGGAGCTGCTTAACAGGCGACTACACAGGGCGGCACCAATGACTACTGTAAATGCTAAAATATACTTAAGTATCAAAAGCATGAATCATTTCAAATTCCTTATGTTATGCTCTCAAGTGGTGCAGTGGTCTAAGACACTGCATCTCAGTGCTGGAGGTGTCACCACAGACACCCTGGTTCAAATCCAGACTGTATCACAACTGCCCATGATTGGGAGTCCCACAAGGCTGCGCACAATTGTTCTGAGTTTGGCCGGTGTAGGCCGTCATTGTAAATAAGAACTGACTTGCCTGGTTCAATAAAAAATTAAGCAAAACAGAATGCACAATTATTATTATACATTTTTTTACGGATAGCCAAGGACACACTCCAAAACTCAGAAATCATTCAGAATTTAAGCATTTGTGTTTTGTGAGTCCGCCAGATCAGAGGCAGTAGGGATGACTAGGGATGTTCTCTTGATAAGTGCGTGCATTGGACCATTTTCCTGTCCTGCTAAGCATTCAAAATGTACTTTTGGGTGTCAGAGAAAATGTATGGAGTAAAAAGTAAATTATTTTCATTAGGAATGTAGTAGATAGATAGATAGATAGATAGATAGATAGATAGATAGATAGATAGATAGATAGATAGATAGATAGATAGATAGATAGATAGATAGATAGATAGATAGATAGATAGATAGATAGATAGATAGATAGATAGATAGATAGATAGATAGATAGATAGATAGATAGATAGATAGGTACTTTATTGATCCCCCGGTGGGGAATTTTCATTGTCAAGCAGCTACAACAAAACACAGGGCAGGTGCAAAATGCCACAACGAAAGTACACAAAAGACAGATACACGGTAGTGGGGTAAAAGGGGTAAAAGTGGGGTAAAAGTGTGGTAAATATAAAAAGTAGTACTTTAAAGTATTTTTTTTACACACACAATTACACACACTGCAATGTACATACACACTCATTACACACACCAATACAATATGCCCCTCATGCGTCATTACTGCCACCTCACTGACCCTCCCCCTCTCTCCCCACACCTGTTGCTGGACTCTCGGTCGGTGTCTGACTGGATCAGTAGCCTTTAATCCCCAAATCCCATTAAGCAGATAATCCATCTCTTTTGTTCCTGTCTGGGTAAATCAACACAAACGTGGACGTGATCTTTCCTGAGCAATAACACACACACGCATGCACACACACCCGCACACACGCGCACACACACAAAATGTGAGCTAGCCTGATCTGAATATACTTAGGAGATGTGCATTTGAATATTTTTTGTGAAGGAACACTGTGTATCTGAACTGAGATAGATAAGGAGAAGCAGGTCTAACTGCTCATGTAATCACTCAGGCAGATTACTGCAGTTTTCACTCAACAATACAATGAATAGCACTAAAATAACAGTCTGATTATGAAGAGATTTAGTTAGAGCTGGACTGCAGTGCAGTGATTACAATCAGTGACTTTCAAATTCATTTCTAAAGAGGTCTGTCAAAAAGTATGTTATACATCATTATTTATAGCATACTTCCTGACAGATCTTTCTGGGAATACATGTGAAACGACAGCATTAACGATAAGTAGAATACACAGACTATTACAATGTAGAATAATGTATAGCAAACACACCAACACTGCACTTGAGGGAACATCATATTTATTACTTGAATTGTCTTCTCATCCTATGGTGCAGACAGCAGAAATACTCTCTGTCTTCTCATCCTATGGTGCAGACAGCAGAAAGAGTCTCTGTCTTCTCATCCTATGGTGCAGACAGCAGAAATACTCTCTGTCTTCTCATCCTATGGTGCAGACAGCAGAAATACTCTCTGTCTTCTCATCCTATGGTGCAGACAGCAGAAAGAGTCTCTGTCTTCTCATCCTATGGTGCAGACAGCAGAAAGAGTCGACGCATGTGATAAATCAGAACAGTCACGCCCCTGCGGCTACTAAAGGAAGGTTCTCACCCTCAAACTCACCTGCCTTCGGATCCAGTGCTGAGTGGTGTGTGTGGGTTTGTGTGTGCCTGCCTGGCCTTGTCACACACTGTACACAGAGAGATAATGGAAGTCAGCCGGACATCAGCACACTGTCTTGTAAGATAGGTATCGATCAAGTCAGAAACGCTACTGTAACAGTGGTCTGGCCATCTGCCATGAGAGTCTGCACCGTACTGAATGATCTGTAATATATATAATTACATTCAGGGTTTAAATTGATCAAACAGTGTTCACACAGCAGGAACAGAAACGTTATCCATGAGTCTAATCATTGGTTCAGGGTACTGGTACTGGAGAATGGGGTTGGTTGTCACAGTGCTAGTTACTTTCTGTCACCCACACACCCACACATGTATACACATACACATTTACTCATAAAATAATATGTTATTTGGGCCCTGGTCAAAATGTCTGCACTGTATAGTGCTTAGGGTGCCCTTTCAGACACAGCCCATGTGTATGGACGCTGGGCAGTCTGTGTAACTTCTCCTGTCAGTGACCTGGTGTACTGGACATGAGTGGCGTGGCCCCTTACTGCCACGGACAATGGATCATATCATAGTCGATAAACCACTAAACCTTGCCAGTCAACTCTGACTCAGGGGTTCAACTGGTCCATGTTGTACATAACTCCTCCCCCTGCTGTTGAATACATTTCCCACATGCATTCAGTGGTAGAGAAAGATGAGCTGCATGTTCTACAAATAAAGTCTGAGAGAATACTGTTCGGTATGGATGGTGTGGACTCGTAGAAAAAAAAAAGGCTCTAGAACATTACAGGGATCTTCGGCTGTCCCCATAGGAGAACAATTTGAAGAACCCTTTTTGGTTGCAGACAGAACCATTTGGGGTTTCATGTAGAACCCTTTCTACAGAGCAACCAAAAAGGGAACAGCCAAAGAACCCTTTTGGGTGCCTTTTTTCTAGTGTTAGTGGTGATTCCATGTCAATCTTTTCTGTACCTATGGGTCATTACCAAGGGTCTGAAAAACCTTTAAAGATGATGTATGACCTGTTCAGAGCCTTCATCAAAATAATACATGATATAATACATCTCATATATTGTCAGGCTCTGGCCATAGAGAAGCCTATTTGCTTCTCTATGTAGCTATGGTCAGAGTCTGACAGTGTCTTTCTTTTCTGTTTCTGTGTCGGGTTGGGGTGGATCCCTAATTAGAGGCAGCTGCACCGCATTGTCTCTAATTAGGGATTCCATATATGTTGAGTCTGTCCCTCACTCGGGTGTGGGTTGTTATCGTTACATGTCGTTATATGTCGCAGTCACGGTGAGAAGTAAGTGTGCCTTTTTTTACGTCCGTTCATTTCGTGTGTTTTGGTGAACGTGACGTTAGTTTATAGTGTGTTTGTGTCCTGTAGTTCGCCATTTGTTCGTTGACATATAGTATAAATAAATCTCAATGTCGAACTACTATCCCTGCGCTGCGTCTTGGTCTCTCCAAACCCCTTTTCGTGACATATATGTAACTGCTTGACTTGGCCGGTATTCATTTTGGTTGCTGGTAATGTTTATATTTAGGCGCAGGAACTCAACAATACTTTTGAGAAATATTCTATAAGAGGTGCAGGAACTCAAGCGGTAGAACATTTTAGATGCCGGTACTCAGTTCCGGTGAGCTCCTGTCCATATAATTATAGCTTACCTAACCCTACAGTTGTGAGACGCCTAAGAGTCATTCAAGGACTCTGCACCTTCATCCTGCTTGGAGAACAGGATTAGGCTCTGGGTTATCTGTTCCTCAACTCTACAGTCCCTACTAGGCTCTGGGTTAGCTGTTTCTCAACTCTACAGTCCCTACTAGGCTCTGGGTTATCTGTTCCTCTAGGTCTGCAGTCCCTACTGGGCTCTGGGTTATCTGTTCCTATAGGTCTGCAGTCCCTGCTAGGCTATGGGTTAGCTGTTCCTATCTAGTTCACAGCCCCCAACCTCAGCCGGCGCACAGTCGCCTGTGCTAGCGCTAAACTCCAGGACCCCTGTTCTGCTAGGTTAGCTGTCCCCTTTTATACCTGGCTGGCAGTCTTCAGTTGTAACAATATCATAACCGCCATCGATAGAAGACAGTACTGTGCAGCCATCTTCATCGACCTGGCCAAGGCTTTCGACTCTGTCAATCACCGCATTCTTATTGGCAGACTCAACAGCCTTGGTTTCTCAAGTGACTGCCTTGCCTGGTTCTCCAACTACTTCTCAGACAGAGTTCAGTGTGTCAAATCGGAGGGCCTGTTGTCCAGTCCTCTGGCAGTCTCTATGAGGGTGCCACAGGGTTCAAT
>CM042399.1:34285901-34318401 GCA_023634145.1 Thymallus thymallus | reverse complement strand
TTCTACTGCTTGCATCAGTTACCTGATGTGGAATATAGTTCCATGTAGTCATGGCTCTATGTAGTACTGTGCACCTCCTATAGTCTGTTCTGGACTTGGGGACTGTGAGGAGACCTTTGGTGGCATGTCTTGTGGGGTATGCATGGGTTTCCAAGCTGTGTGCTAGTATTTTAAACAGACAGCTCTGTACATTCAGCATGTCAACACTTCTTACAAAAACAAGTAGTGATTAAGTAAATCTCTCCTCCTCTTTGAGCCATGAGAGATTTACATGCATATAATTAATGTTAGCTCTCATTCAAGGGCCAGCCGTGCTGCCCTGTTCATTTATGAGGTCCCTCTTTGTGGCACCTGACCGCACGACTGAACAGTAGTCCAGGTGTGACAAGACTAGAGCCTGTAGGACCTGCCTTGTTGATAGTGTTGTTAAGAAGGTAGAGCAGCACTTTATTATGGACAGACTTCTCCCCATTTTAGCTACTGTTGTATCAAGGTTTTGACCATGACAGTTTACAATCCTTGTTTTTGATGGTAGACTTACATTATGATCAAATAGCCTACTAGGCCAATGTTAGAACTGTAACTTAAAGCGTGCAGCCTGTGTTTACAGAAGTTGTACATCCTTTTCACAATGTTAAAGTTTGCGCTCAGCAGGCCTGAAATTAGCTCGGTGCCAAAAAGAATTATAGGAAACATTGGTGAGGACCCTACGCTAATGCACGTCACATTATAATGCCTCCAAAGCTACTACTAATTAGCCTGAAGTGTCAGGAGAGGACACTCCTGCCAGTGAAGATCACACAGGGTCATCAGCAGCAAACCCCCGAGGGGGTTGCCTGGAATAGTGCCCCAGATCAGCCTACTAGTTTTGGTTACAGTGTTGTACCTACAGCATCAGGCTGGTGGAAATTATAGGGCCTGTGTTTGCAGGTGTTCACAGTTTTCTTATGAAAAAACCAAGGTGAAAATAATGTTGAGGTGTCATGATTTGTGTTTCATCCCTTTAGAAAATACCAGGTATACATCTGGTGTTAAGGTTTGTAAAGTAAGTATTGGTCCCTAACATCTGTTGATGCTGTGTGTTCTGTCTGGGTCAGAGCATTCATTCATTCTCAAAGCAACACGTCAAGTAAAGCATGATCCCACCATGGCAGGCTCTACTGTAAATCTGCTATAGAAAATGTGGGGCCAGACTACTGTCTCTAAATAATGCAAATAGACGTAAATGATGTTGTGCAAGATTAATGAATACATAATAATGTTTTATGTTTTGCAATGTGGGCAGTGGAAACGGTCCAAGACATGAGAGTGATTGCAATGTGGAATGTAAGAGGTTGAATACTATGTAGGGATTGTCTGCATTGTCAATCTACCTGTAAATAGCATTGCAAATCCATATAGAGTTATCTTGACTTACCTAGCTGCTTCCCCTTGACCTGAGTGCTGCATTCCCTTACCCAACAGATTCAATATATTAATGTATCTACTACTGTGATTTCCTGTGGGATTGCTCTCAAACTATACTCCAATAAAATGGATCACGGTTAAAAGAAAAGCATCTTTACATTTACTAACAATAATGTTTACATTTGGTATGTTCCTTTGACTATAATAGTAAAGTAGACTGAGTGGACAAAACATTAAGAACCCTGTTCAACAACACTTAGATCGTGTGTCTCGCTGATTCACCCTCTGAATGGCACATATACACAATCCAGGTCTCAGTTGTCTCAAGGCTTAACAATCCTTCTTTAACCTGTCTCCTCTCCTTCATCTACACTGATTGAAGTGGATTTAACCTGTCTCCTCCCCTTCATCTACACTGATTGAAGTGGATTTAACCTGTCTCCTCCCCTTCATCTACACTGATTGAAGTGGATTTAACAAGTGACATCAATAAGGGATCATAGCTTTCACCTGGATTCACCTGGTCAGTCAATGTGATGGAAATAATGTTTTGTCCACTCAGTGTATTTCTATATAAGGGCAATGTTCTCTATAAGGAGAATAGAATAGCAAGCCCTATGGGCTCACAACTGATTTTATTTGCTCCCCCAAGTTTTCTGAGCAAAATAAATCAATAATTTGTCATCATTTTTGGACATAAAAGACTGTAAAAACCCCAGGAAATCAGCTCCAAGTGATTTTAATTTAAGAAATGTGTTGCCAAGTATTCCCACGCATAATAGAGAGTAACGTGATCAAATACAAATGTAAGCAAGGTTTAAAATTATTATATTTTAGTCAAACATTATAGTTGTTTGCGGTCAATTTGCAGTTTACAAATTATTAGTTATTATGTTCCTGGCCCTGATCATCCGCTCAATAAATAATCAGCCCGCGGCTGAATCTAGTGGATGATGCCTGGTCTATGAGTGTCATCTGACAGCTGATTCTAGTGGATGATGCCTGGTCTATGAGTGTCATCTGACAGCTGAATCTAGTGGATGATGCCTGGTCTATGAGTGTCATCTGACAGCTGAATCTAGTGGATGATGCCTGGTCTATGAGTGTCATCTGACAGCTGAATCTAGTGGATGATGCCTGGTCTATGAGTGTCATCTGACAGCTGAATCTAGTGGATGATGCCTGGTCTATGAGTGTCATCTGACAGCTGAATCTAGTGGATGATGCCTGGTCTATGAGTGTCATCTGACAGCTGAATCTAGTGGATGATGCCTGGTCTATGAGTGTCATCTGACAGCTGAATCTAGTGGATGA
Organism: Thymallus thymallus; assembly: GCA_023634145.1. Lineage (NCBI taxonomy): Eukaryota > Metazoa > Chordata > Actinopteri > Salmoniformes > Salmonidae > Thymallus > Thymallus thymallus. The sequence goes on along the minus strand of CM042399.1, from coordinate 34,315,680 downwards.
TGCCTGTATAGATTAAACACATCAAGCCCTACCATGCTTTGATCTGTAGGGATGTCTTCAGGAATCAAGTCAGGTAGCAACTCCTTGGAGGGTAACTCATACGTATGTCTGGGTTGATTGATTAATACTTGGCATGTCTATGTAAACACATTGAACGAGACTTCATTATTACAGCCCAGACATTCTCATTTCAGGAGTGAAAACAGGTTTCTCTTCCTTTCCCCTCGTGTCTCTCCCTCCTTCAGCAGCGTTGAGGACACGCTCGTCTCATAGGCACCTGATGATAGATAAGCTGTGCAAATGAGTACGCAGCAGACGGGTGATAATTTGCCGAGCGTTACAGGGGAACACCATCCACCAGCTACACACGACCCACAAGTCACATGGATCAATGCCGGCGCTGATGAAGGCCTGGCAGAACCAATCCCAATGCAGCACTGAACAAATGAAGCATGAATCTTATTAACACGCTGCAACACGAGAGGGAGACACAGGTAAACCAGGTGGTGCTACACAGAGTCATGTCCACAGGTGGTAGAGGACAGGGATATCATTCATCAGAAACGTTTGCGGAAGGAGGGGGAGGGAGGGGGCTTGTTTTCCTACATTGATAAACATTAAATCAGTCTGATGTAGCTTATACTGGGAACACACAAGTTGGGCTGGATGTTACGCTAATATACAATAATAATGGAGTGACGGCTCATGCTATATTAATAGAGAGAACCTGATGTAGGTTGTATCTTTTATTATTTTTTAATGTTGCTTGTGTATCCAGTACACACAACTAATACAAACATGAAACTTGTATGTCAGAGCATGACGAGGGAGATATTCACCAGTAACGTTTGCAGAAGGAGGGGGAGGGAGGGGGATTGTTTTCCTACATTGACGAACATTAACTCAGTCTGATGTGGTATAGCTTCTACTGGGAACACACAAGCTGGGCTGGATGTTATGCTTATAGAATACTAGTAGAGACACGTCTCAAGCTGTATTAATGGCATGAGATATATATTCATATTTAAATGTCAGAGCTGTATTAATGGCATGAGATTACTTTATATTCATATTTAAGTGTCAGAGCTGAGTTAATGGAATGAGATATATTTTCATACTTAAATGTCAGAGCTTGACGAGGGAGAGATGCATGAAGGTCAATCAGAGGATGTGTGTTTGTACTGACAGTCTTAGTGGTGCTGGACATGCATCAAACACCCCATCATAATCATATTATGAGTCAACCTGCAGAGAAAAGCAAGGGTTCAATGCCAGATTAATTATGATGTCAGATATCAGACACTGACCATCTACTTACCATCTACACATGTTGTACTGTACAGTAATTACTATCAAAGATAATGTGCCGAACCACATATTATCTGTAATGTTTAAAATCTAAATGGCTACTGTTGAGGATGAAAGAGCCTCTTGATAAAAACAGGAAACCAGAAAAAAGAGAATTGACATCCACTTACTTTGCGTTGGAGAAAACCCATCATAAACAGTCATAAAAAACACTTCCCAACTCCAAACCCTCATTGACCTTGATGCTGAGCACTGAAGTCATGTCAAGAGACTTCTCCAGCATGTACACTGACCCCTGACCCTGACAGATGAGCTCTGTGCATCCTTAGACCAGTTCCTCACACAAGAGGCCTTACTGGATCAATAACTCCAACCTACGGTACCTCAGGGCATTCACAATACCGGTTATTTGAAATATCTATTAGAAAATAGAAGGAAAAGGTTTGTGAAGTGTAATTTGTAACTGGGAAGGCTTTCTCTAATAAATTAGTTGGTTTCCTTCTGCGCTAGATACTTATTGAGACTCCAGGATGGTCAAACTGGCCCGGCTCCAGGATAACATGCCTGAGGGGGCGTTTTAAATCCATCCGGGGCACAAATAGTATTGCTTTAGAGCAGTGGAGGCTGCTGAGGGGAGGACGGCTCATAATAATGGCTGGAACGGCGCAAAAGGAATGGCATCAAACACGTGTTTAATATATTTGATACCATTCCACCAATTCCGCTCCTGTCAGGCTCTGGCCATAGAGAAGCAAATAGGCTTCTCTATGTAGTTATGGTCAGAGTCTGACAGTGTCGTTCTTTTCGGTTTTCTGTGTGGGGTTTGGGTTGGATCCTTAATTAGAGGCAGCTGCACAGCATTGTCTCTAATTAGGGATCCCATATATGTTGAGTCTGTCCTTCACTCGGGTGTGGGTCGTTGTCGTTATATGTCACAGTCACGGTGAGAAGTAAGTGTGCCTTTTTTTACGTCGGTTCATTTCGTGTGTTTTGGTGAACGTGACATTAGTTTATAGTGTGTTTGTGTCCTGTAGTTCGCCATTTGTTTTGAGATCACATAGTAAGTAAATAAAACTATGTCGAACTACTATCCCTGCGCTGCGTCTTGGTCTGTCTCTGCACCCCCACGTGACAGCTCCAGCCATTAACACGAGCCCGTCCTCCCCAATATAGTTGCCACCAACCTCCTGTGCTTTAGATCCCTAATAACACAATGTAGATTGGTACTACTACTGTTCAAATGTACAAAAATGTATCTGAAAGGTAGCCGTACACATCAACAACCTCCCCACTACAACATGTGTCTCTGAAATGCAGCCATAGCTGCAGTAGGCCTACACATAATCTGTTCCTACCAACACAAACAGATCAGCTGACAGGATGAGCACCACTAGCTTGTCAACAGGATTCATAGTTTAAACTACAATAATTAGAACTATAGGCTACATTTCTGTCAAATTTGTGACACTACACAATGAGCGTAACCAAGCCGTCACTTCTCCAGGTGAGCAATATTTTCAATGTGGGAGAGTTTCAGAAAAGCAAACAAAATCAAAAAGTGCATATTCTATGTTCATAGCTGATGTGAAATTTTCTACATGGCAGTAGCTAATTTGAAAGTAGGTATCATTGTCATAGTATTGACATCACTTTTACAGTAGCCTATCACACAACGACTGTGTAATGCAAATTAATGGTCTTACATACAAAATTTATAAAAAATAGGCCTATCTGAAATGCAGCCATATACACCACAACTGTTATTTTGTACACAAGAAAGCATGTAATGTTGAAGAGAACCACCACGAAGACTGGTAGCCCAAGATGCTCTCATTAAAACAATACACAGTGTAATCATTGATTCAGCACCATGGACAGAAAGCTTCTGTGAGTCAATACAATGATGCACTGCCAATTTCAGCGTCACCTCAGAGCACAACAAATGGGCTACATTGGTCATTGTCCCAATACCCATCAAATAACGCAAAGCTGTAAATCTATCAATAGTAATTAGACCTGCAAAAGCAAGCAATGACATTAAGAAACACAGATCAATCTGAAAGATGCATTGAAGTAAAAAGCAAAGGCCTTAAGTAACTATACAAAAGCCTTTGGTAACAACACATTACATTCAGAAGACAGCCAAACAATCAGTAGGCTTACATGAGGGAAAACCAATAAATGAATCATTCTGGCAGGGCAGCCAGGCCTATTAAGGTTGTAGCTTACCATATGGAGGAGTTGCAGCCTCCTCCATACTGTGTTGAACCTCAAGAGAAGTTTCTGATTCCATTCACCTTCCTGGCAAAATGTTCTTGTCAGGTCCCTCGCTTTCCGTTGATGTCCACTGAATACATTCTTCAGAGTGGAGAAGGAATTTTCGAACATTGATGTAGATGACCTCAATGTTCATCCAAATCCCTGTTTCAGTGTCAACAGCACAGTCGGCATTGCTGACTAAGGTCCGCTGTATCTTTGAAGAACACTGAGTGGGGTTAAATTGTTGCTGCTGGCTGTGGTTGAGATTTCACTTAGCAAGAATCAATAAACTCTGCTTCCACTGTTTCAGTTTTGGTTCGCTCCAACAGGTGGTCAGGTGCTAGTGGCTTCTTTTTTTTTAAGCAATAGTTTCACCATATTAAAACAAAAGTTCAGTTCACATGACAGGGGTGACATTAAAATGAGTGAAAGACATAAATTAATCACTAATCATATGAAATTAATAATAATATTCAGAAATTACTTTGTCAAAGCAACAAAATAACTAGTGCCTTACAATGACCAATTTCAACAAATTTCGACGGTGGAATTAATCATAAAAAATAACAAAAACTAAAAAACTATATTTAAAAAATTCATTGTCAGAGCTGCTGCGCCATACAGCTATCCAGCTATGTTTTTAGCATTCCAGCTAGCGATTAGCGTCTGGTTAGGCATTTAGAAGCCGTGTTTAAATTTGAGGACGTCGGGTCCATGAGCGCCGGGAAACAGTTTAGGATCCGCTCTGAATATAACATAGGAGAAACACTGAAACTGCTGTTCTCGTGAAAAGATTGAAGCCAACGGTGGCACGATATAGAAGGAAGATGAAAGATGAGGATGAAAAAATACATAAGTATAGTGGTATGTATGTTTTTTATGGACATTTTTAAAAGCATCTGTCTGTCTCTGGTTTTAGCTATTTGAAATGTAGCATGCTAAGCTAGCTAACTAGCTGAACCTGAACTAGAGTAGCAGGAAATACATACAGATGAAGTCGAAGGTTTACATACCCCTTAGCGGGTCACCAGTGGGTCAGAAGTTTACATACACTCAATTAGTATTTGGTAGCATTGCCTTTAAATTGTTTAACTTGGGTCAAACATTTCGGGTAGCCTTCCACAAGCTTCCCACAATAAGTTGGGTGAATTTTGGCCAATTCCTCCTGACAGAACTGGTGTAACAGAGTCTCCTTGGCCTCCTTGCTTGCACACACTTTTTCAGTTCTGCCCACAAATGTTCTATAGGAATGAGGTCAGGGCTTTGTGATGGCCAATACCTTGACTTTGTTGTCCTTAATCCATTTTGCCACAAATTTGGAAGTGTGCTTGGGGTCATTGTTTATTTGGAAGCCCCATTTGCGACCAAGCTTTAACTTCCTAACTGATGTCTTGAGATTTTGCTTCAATATATCCACATAATTTTCCTTCCTCGTGATGCTATCTATTTTGTGAAGTGCACCAGTACCTCCTGCAGCAAAGCACCCCCACAACATGATGCTGCCACCCCGTGCTTCACGGTTGGGATGGTGTTCTTCGGCAAGCAAGTCTCCCCCTTTTTCCTCCAAACATAACGATGGTCATTATGGCTAAACAGTTCTATTTTTGTTTCATCAGACAAGAGGACATTTCTCCAAAAAGTACAATCTTTGTCCCCATGTGCAGTTGCAAACCGTAGTCTGGCTGTTTTTATGGCGGTTTTGGAGCAGTGGCTTCTTCCTTGCTGAGCGGCCTTTCAGTTTATGTCGATATAGGACTTGTTTTACTGTGGATATAGATACTTTTGTACCTGTTTCCTCCAGCATCTTCACAAGGTCCTTTGCTGTTGTTCTGGGATTGATTTGCACTTTTCGCACCAAAGTACGTTAATCTCTAGGAGACAGAATGCGTCTCCTTCCTGAGCGGAATGACGGCTGCGTGGTCCCATGGTGTTTATACTTGTTTGTACAGATGAGCGTGGTACCTTCAGGCGTTTGGAAATTATTTACCAGCCAAATAATGGAAACTTCCTTCAAGAAGTACAGCTTGTTGCCAAATTTGACCCTATCCTCAAACAGCACTTACATATGGTACAAAGTGGAGACAGCCATGCTTCATACCTGGGTATTCTAATTGAAAACGAATTGATTGACTGCATTGGTGACAGGATCACAAAGACCATTGCGAGTGAAATAAAACGCTCAAAATACTATTCACTGATTTTGGACTGCACCCCTGATGTCAGTCATAAAGAGCATATCTCTGTTGCAATTCGAATAGTGGCTGAAGGCCTGTCATCTCTCATCCTCAAGAGACTAGGTGAGCTCAAGATACCTTTTGAAGATTGTCGAAGACAATCTTACGACAATGAAGCCAATATGAGAGGGAAACGTAAAGGTGTGCAAGCCAGGCTGTTAGATGTTTATCCAAGGGCCTTTTTTGTGCCATGCAGTGCACACACACTTAATCTGGTGGTTGCTGAATCAGGAAAAATCTCCCTTGAAGCCAGTTCCTACTTTGGATATCTTCAGAAGCTCTTCACTCTTTTCTCAGCCTCCACTAAACGCTGGTCTATTTTGAAGAGCCATGTGAAGATAACAGTGAAATCATGGTCAGACACCAGATGGGAGAGTCGGGTGGAAAGGGTTGAAGCTGTGCGGTACCAATCTCCAAAAATCAAGGAAGCACTGCTTGAAGTGAGGGAGAAAGCCACCGATCCCATCCTTAGAGTAGAGGCTCAGTCCCTGGCAGAGGAGGTGGGTTCCTATTGGTTCTCTGTCTGCACTGTTGTTTGGAACGACATCCTAAACAAAATTCAGCATGTCAGTAAGTTGCTGCAGTCAGAATCCATGCAACTGGATGTTGCTCTTTGTCTGTTGTGAAAAGCTGATGCCTCCCTGATCAGATACAGGAGAAATGGATTTGCCTCTGCTCAAGCCACAGCTAAAGAGATAAGCCAGGAAATGAATGTGGACGCTATTCTCAAGCAGAAGAGACTCCGAAAAATGAAGCAGCACTTCTCATATGAGTGTCCTGATGAACCTCTCATTGATTCAGTTAAGCAAATGGAGGTTTGTTTCTTCAACAGAGTTGTGGATGTCTGCATTGAGTCACTGCGAGAGCGCTTTCAAACCCTAAGTGAGGTTGAGAGCATGTTGGGTGTGCTTACCAACTTTCCCTAGCTTACCCCAGCCGAACTTGAACAACAGTGTGCAAACCTCAGCAGCTCTCTCAGTGCTAATGGCCAGTCAGACCTGGATGGAAAGGAATTGGCTTCAGAAATGCAAAGCCTTTCCAAAGGCTTCCATGAGCACCCTTGAACTTTTGTCCTACTTGGAAGAAAATAAGTTAAAGGAAATATTCTCAATCTTGTGGGTGGCCCTCCGAATCGCTACAACTGCTCCTGTTACAGTAGCTTCTGCAGAGAGGAGCTTCTAAAAATTGAAGCTCATTAAGAACTACCTCAGGTACACAATCTCACAAGACCGTCTCAATGGCCTTGCGATGATGAGCATAAACAGAGAGGTATCCAGGAATCTATCCTATAATGATATCATTGATCATTTTGCAGCAAGGAAATCGAGGCGTGTCCAGTTTTAAGACAGTTAGAAACTGCCCTTCATCTGCTGTAATAGCACCCATAATGCAATTTTGTTGTATTTTTTTACGTGTATTTTTGATTTACCCACCTTATACACCTGTTGTTAAATATTTGATTGGACATTAGTAAATATTGTGTTTTTATGTTGTCTTTATTTATTTCTTTTTATTTTATAGCTGCACACAATATTTTGACTCTCCTTTTTTTTTAATGTTTGCACACTTGATGTCGCACTTGTATTTCTTATGTGTTTATATTAGTACAATTAAAAAGTGTTATTTCCCCTTAAGACTATTATTGGAGACAGCTTATTTCCCCTTAAGACTATTATTGGAGACAGCTTATGTCCCCTTAAGACTATTATTGGATACAGCTTATTTCCCTTTAAGACTATTATTGGAGACAGCTTATTTCCCCTTAAGCTGTCTCCAATAATAGTCTTTCCAAATATGTTGTTGTCTATGTATCTCTTTAGTGTTGTTTTGGCTCTCTTGTCATGGTGTGTTTGGTCCTATATTTATATTTTATTTATTTATATTTATTTTTATTTTTAATCCAAGCCCCCGTCCCCGCAGGAGGTATTTTGCATTTTAGTAGGCTGTCGTTGTAAATAAGAATTTGTTCTTAACTGACTTGCCTAGTTAAATAATGGTTAAATGAAATAAAAAAATATCCGTCCAACGTGATATTTCAGTCATCATCTATAGACATACATGTACAAAAATATATACATGGAATGGTAAAACACTGTTTATAAAGATTGAGTCTATTTTAGCTATTCAAAGTTAAATATAATCGTATTATAACAAGAAGAAATTACCAATCACTGAATGGCACTCCGTCATCGCTCAAGGTTGCGAGTCCCAGCACGCCTCCTCCTGTGCCAGATATAAAAGCATCACAACTTTCCTCTTGGCCTCAAACCGGTAATCTCCCCTTCCCGCTTTTACGCACAAAAACTACATGTGTTTTCTCAACAGGATTGTAATATAGTGGTTTTTCTGCAGTAGCACACAGGGGTTTTAAGAGTTAATTATTTACATGACACAATATGGAGCTGAATTTCACACTGAAAGGGCAAGACTTTCTAGACTTACGCGCGCTGGCGCAGAAACTTCTGACTCCGGGGAACAACTACTCTCTGCGACTGGAGAACTACTCTCTGTTTGACAACGGATCGGAGCTCAATCAGGAGGACTCATTGGACGTGAACACTAACATCTACTCCAAGGTCCTGGTCACTGTGATCTATATCGCGCTCTTTGCGGTCGGCTGCTTAGGGAACTCCGTTACGCTATACACCCTGCTGACCAAGAAGTCCCTCCAGAATATCCAAAGCACTGTCCACTACCACCTGTCCAGTCTCGCCGTCTCCGACCTGCTCATACTAGTCCTCAGCATGCCCGTCGAGCTCTATAACTTCATCTGGGTCCATCATCCTTGGGCGTTCGGAGGAATCGTTTGTAAAGGCTACTATTTCATTCGGGATGCCTGCTCGTATGCCACGGCGTTCAACATCACCAGCCTCAGCGTCGAGCGTTATATGGCGATTTGCCACCCTTTCAAGGCGAAGAGCATAATGTCCTGCAGTCGCACCAAGAAGCTGATCAGCGGGATGTGGGTGGCTTCGTTCCTCCTGGCCTCTCCGATGCTCTTCATCATGGGACAGAAGTATCATGGACCCCACCGGGAGAAGATATGCACCACCATCGTGTCTCCTGTCGTATTGAAGATAGTGATTCAGGTGGGTATGAAAGTCGTCCTTACTTCGGCAACAATCAGTAGTAGTAGTATTTTACCCACCAATGTTTCCAGAGCGGCTTGGTCGCATGGGTCTAGTTATGGCTCCTCCAGTAAATTCAGCTCTAAACAGCTTTCTGAAATATATAATGGTGCCAGCACCAGCTGTTCACATTTAGCTTACGTGTGAAGAAAAAAACAAAACAAAAAAAAAGAACATTTATTATTCGTTTAAATTAGGTAATACATTTTTAATTACAGCATTTTTATCTGTACATTTTGTAATTCAAGAAATGGGCATGTTGTACTGTGGTGCTCTATGCCAAATACTATGTAATACCAAACACACACACACACACACACGCACACACACACACACACACACACACACACACACACACACACACACACACACACACACACACACACACACACACACACACACACACACACACACACAGAGAGAGAGAGAGAGACAAGAGAGAGAAAGAGAGAGAGAGAGAGAGAGAGAGAGAGAGAGAGAGAGAGAGAGAGAGAGAGAGAGAAAAGGGGGAGAGAGAGAGGCGGAGAGAGAGAAGGAGAGAATACTATGTAATACCACACACACACACACACACACAGACACAAACACACACACACACACACACACAGAGAGAGAGAGAGAGAGAGAGAGAGAGAGCGAGAGAGAGAGAGAGAGAGAGAGAGAGAGAGAGAGAGAGAGAGAGAAAAGGGGGAGAGAGAGAGGTGGAGAGAGAGAAGGAGAGAATACTATGTAATACCACACACACACACACACACACAGACACAAACACACACACACACAGACACAGAGAGAGAGAGAGAGCGAGAGAGAGAGAGAGAGTTAGAGAGAAAAGGGGGAGAGAGAGAGGCGTGTGTACCTTTGAAGGATCCAGACTAACGAAGACGCAAGGAGAAAAAACTCTCACTACTGGGTGACACTTTGATATATCCATTTTGAACAAATGCTTCCAGAGCGAAGAGCCGTCCCAACAGACACTCCACAGACTGATAGGCGTTAACAGAGCAAGACGAAAAAAGACATAATCGTAAATATGTTTTACATTTCTAAATCCGAATGAGCGGTTGTTAGGGTGCTAAATATCCATATTTACGATGAGCGTATTATTCAACTGTATGTACGAGTTCAATTCTTTTCTCTCCTCCTCCCGCCCTTTCTTCTCCCACCCCCTTCCTGTATGTAACCAGCCGTCATATCGGGTTTGTCCACTAGGGACTTTTCATGACATGATTAGTAATTAATGTATAATATATCCTGTTGTATGTATGTAATTCTGTGTTATTTTTTTAGGTAGTTAGTAAATAAATAATTAAGCCAATTTGTGTATCGCTGATTCATCATGGAGATTAATTTTCGTGCAGATAGATTATATGACGTTCAGATGAGACTGATAGAAGGTAACGAATAATTAATGACTAATTGATGACTGAAATATAAGAGATCTTTAGATCTCTAGGAGTTAATTAACAAAACGGAACTCCTTATATAAACTTTTCTGTGGTGTAATCAATTAAACGTTAGGTAATCAATTTGATAAAATAGCATGTCATCACATTAATGATACTCAAGACACGACACCAGTGAATAAGTCATCCAGATAGGACACCTTAGAGCTAGGAGGTCTATACACACATCCTACCAATATGGGTGCCTGGTGAGGCAGATTTACTTGAGCTCATAGTGCCTCTACTTGACAAACATTAAAGTTATCCTTCCGCTTAAAAGGTATATGATCCTGAATGTACAATTCAATGATTGGACATGTTTGGTCTATATAAGGTCCCACTGTTGACTTTGCATGTCAGAGCAAAAACCAAGCCATGAGGTCGAAGGAATTGTTCGTAGAGCTCCGAGACAGGATTGTGTCAAGACACAGATCTGGGGAAGGGTACCAAAAAATGTCTGCAGCATTGAAGGTCCCCAAGAACACTGTGGCCTCCATCATTCTTAAATGGAAGAAGTTTGGAACCACCAAGACTCTTCCAAGAGCAGGCTGCCCAGCCAAATTGAGCAATTGGGGGAGAAGAGCCTTGGTCAGGTAGGTAACCAAGAACCCGACAGAGCTCCAGAGTGCCTCTGTGGAGATGCGAGAACCTTCCAGAAGTACAACCATCTCTGCAGCACTCCACCAATCAGGCCTTTATGGTAGAGTGGCCAGACGGAAGCCACTCCTCAGTAAAAGGCACAGGACAGCCCGCTTGGAGTTTGCCAAAAAGTGCCTAAAAGACTCTGACCATGAGAAACACGATTCTCTGGTCTGATGAAACCAAGATTGAACTCTTTGACCTGAATGCCAAGAGTCAAGTCTTGACGAAACCTGACACTATCCCTAAGGTGAAGCATGGTGGTGGCAGCATCATGCTGTGGGGATGTTTTTCAGCGGCAGGGACTGGGAGACTAGTCAGGATCGAGGGAAAGATGAACGGAGCAAAGTACAGAGAGATCCTTGATGAAAACCTGTTCCAGAGCGCAGTGGTGGGTAGTATATGGGGCGTTCCTGGGGCAAAAGTTCACCTTCCAACAGTACAACGACCCAAAGCACACATCCAAGACAACGCAGGAGTGGCTTCGGGACAAGTCCCTGAATGTCCTTGATTGCTCCAGCCAGAGCCCAGACTTGAACCCGATCGAACATACCCAAATACAGGTGTGCAAAGCTTGTAGCGTTATACCCAAGAAGACTCAAGGCTGAAATCACTGCCAAAGGTGCTTCAACAAAGTACTGAGTTATGGGTCTGAATACTTTTTATTTGTAATACATTTGCTAAAACATTTTTATTTTTTTGACAGTTTTGGCTTTGTCATTATGGGGTACTGTGTGTAGATTTATGAGAGGAAAAAAACAATTTAATCAATTTTAGAATGAGGCTGTAACATAACAACATTTGGAAAAAGTCAAGGGGTCTGAATACTTTCCGAATGCACTATATATCCATGAATGTTACTTTGCCCATCATTAACATAGCATCAAAATTAGTTTTGGTTAAACTTAAAATATGAATTTTTTTTATGTTGGCCAAGTTAAAAACCTAATGAATTTTGTTAAGAAGGCTACATAAATTAACCTGAGCTATATGCAGCCCTTTCCTTGTCAAGTGAAGATCAATAGAGCATGTATTCATTATTGTCATGATACACTACGACACACAAACTAAGATTTGAACATTGGATTAAAATAGCCAGGGACTCTAGAGACAGACAGACAGACAGACAGACAGACAGATACAGTGGGGAGAACAAATATTTGATACACTGCCGATTTTGCAGGTTTTCCCACTTACAAAGCATGTAGAAGTCTGTAATTTTTATCATAGGTACTCTTCAACTGTGAGTGACGGAATCTAAATCCAGAAAATCACATTGTATGATTTTTAAGTAATTAATTTGCATTTTATTGCATGACATAAGTATTTGATACATCAGAAAAGCAGAACTTAATATTTGGTACAGAAACCTTTGTTTGCAATTACAGAGATCGTACGTTTCCTGTAGTTCTTGACCAGGTTTGCACACACTGCAGCAGGGATTTTGGACCACTCCTCCATACCTTCTCCAGATCCTTCAGGTTTCGGGGTTGTCGCTGGGCAATACGGACTTTCATCTCCCTCCAAAGATTTTCTATTGGGTTCAGGTCTGGAGACTGGCTAGGCCACTCCAGGACCTTGAGATGCTTCTTACGGAGCCACTCCTTAGTTGCCCTGGCTGTGTGTTTCGGGTCGTTGTCATGCTGGAAGACCCAGCCACGACCCATCTTCAATGCTCTTACTGAGGGAAGGAGGTTGTTGGCCAAGATCTCGCGATACATGGCCCCATCCATCCTCCCCTCAATACGGTGCAGTCGTCCTGTCCCCTTTGCAGAAAAGCATCCCCAAAGATTGATGTTTCCACCTCCATGCTTCACGGTTGGGATGGTGTTCTTGGGGTTATACTCATCCTTCTTCTTCCTCCAAACACGGCGAGTGGAGTTTAGACCAAAAAGCTCTATTTTTGTCTCATCAGACCACATGACCTTCTCCCATTCCTCCTCTGGATCATCCAGATGGTCATTGGCAAACTTCAGACGGGCCTGGACATGCGCTGGCTTGAGCAGGGGGACCTTGCGTGCGCTGCAGGATTTTAATCCATGACGGCGTAGTGTGTTACTAATGGTTTTCTTTGAGACTGAAGTCCCAGCTCTCTTCAGGTCATTGACCAGGTCCTGCCGTGTAGTTCTGGGCTGATCCCTCACCTTCCTCATGATCATTGATGCCCCACGAGGTGAGAGCTTGGATGGTGCCCCAGACCGAGGGAGATTGACCGTCATCTTGAACTTCTTCTATTTTCTAATAATTGCGCCAACAGTTGTTGCCTTCTCACCAAGCTGCTTGCCTATTGTCCTGTAGCCCATCCCAGCCTTGTGCAGGTCTACAATTTTATCCCTGATGTCCTTACACAGCTCTTTGGTCTTGGACATTGTGGAGAGGTTGGAGTCTGTTTGATTGAGTGTGTGGACAGGTGTCTTTTATACAGGTAACGAGTTCAAACAGGTGCAGTTAATACAGGTAATGAGTGGAGAACAGGAGGGCTTCTTAAAGAAAAACTAACAGGTCTGTGAGAGCCGGAATTCTTACTGGTCGGTAGGGGATCAAATACTTATGTCAAGCAATAAAATGCAAATTAATTATTTAAAAATCATACAATGTGATCTTCTGGATTTTTGTTTTAGATTACGTCTCTCACAGTTGAAGTGTACCTATGATAAAAATTACAGACCTCTACATGCTTTGTAAGTAGGAAAACCTTCAGAATCGGCAGTGTATCAAATACTTGTTCTCCCCACTGTAGATAGATAGATAGATAGATAGATAGATAGATAGATAGATAGATAGATAGATAGATAGATAGATAGATAGATAGATAGATAGATAGATAGATAGATAGATAGATAGATAGATAGATAGATAGATAGATAGATAGATAGATAGATAGATAGATAGATAGATAGATAGATAGATAGATAGATAGATAGATAGATAGATAGATAGATAGATAGATACTTTATTGATCCCCGAGGGGAAATTTCTTCATCAAGCAGCTATAAAAAAACACAGGGCAGGTGCAAAATGCCAGATCGAAAATATACAAAAGACAGGTACACGATACATGATACATAGAGCGGCAGTATGAAAAAATATAAAAATACAAGAAGTAATAATAGCTTACTTAATATACAGACTGGTTAAATGAACAGGTAAGTGAATATTTTACATGGTTAAAATAACTGTACAGGTAAATGACAGGAAGAGATACTTAAATAGCTTAATGTGTGTATGATATAATTTAGGGTAATAATAGTAATTCCCTTAAAATACAGTCCTTAGTGTGTAGGGTTTAATTACAGATAAATGCACATATTACACATTCGATATACTCAAAGCAATGAAAAAAGATACAACTGACTTAAATTAGCCATTTCTGCAGCAGCTCACTTCTCTCAGCAATGCCATCTACAGTATGACCAGGTCACTGTCCAGGGCCATTATAACTCTCACTCAGTAGCCATGAGCACAAAAGCCTGCAGGTGCTGTTGATAGAGTGCTCCTGAGCCTACTCTTGATGAATTTCAGAGTAGAGAAGCTCCGCTCGCAAGCTACCTGGGTTACTGACAGGGTAAGTAGGAACTTGTAAGCAAGGCCCAGGATGTGTTATGCGTCGGTCAATAGGTTGTACTGACTAAGAATACGGTAGCAACACACTGGACAGTCCTTGCAAGATGAACATTCTTCTCTCGAGCCCTTTTCATTGGCAGAGTGGTCTCTAACTCCGGCTCTGTTTCCTCATCCTGCAACTTCCTGTTGGCCCACTGAACAAATGTGTCTACAGCTGCCTTGACTTTTTCAAAATCTATTTTTCAAAATCCTTTCAGCTGCTCCTCTGTAGACACAACCATAAGATGTGCAGACAGAATGTCCATTCCACTTGTTTGAAGATATTTTGAGACTGGTGAGGTGACCTGAAATATTCTGAGCTGTAAGTATTGTTTCATACTTCAGCAACCCCTCGATGTATCCTTTTGTCTTGACCCGTGCAGCAGTGTTGATGTTTGTCTGATCTTGTATGGTTGAAAGAGTAAGAAGGACATCAACATACAGACCCTCATCTGGACTTCCAAAAGCACCAAAGACCTTCTTTAAGGCACTGTCTTTAGCCCACCAGCGTGTCTCTCCAATTGGAACAAGACGTCTGTGTCTTGGGTCCTTGCTCTCGTTCTCCCAAATGTTCATCCTCAGGTAGGATTCACGGAAGAACACAGCTATGTTGTTAATGAGATAAAAAAGTGACCCACTTGCCAAGACACTCTCTGTTGTGTCTGCCAAAACAAGGTTAAAAAAGTGTGCATAGCACCACACATGCACTTGATTGGTGGACTTTGCAGAGAGCAGGGCAGAGAAGCCTTTATACTGGCCTTGCATACTGGAGGCTCCATCATTGGAATTGGCAATGCACTTGCTGATGTCAAGTTTCATGTTTTCCAGTACTTCACTCAGTACCTGGAGAAAGTATTATCCAGTGGATGCTTCACATTTCACCACAGCCACAAGCCTCTCATGGATGACGTTCGTCACATATCTGACTATGACGGAGCATCGATCTTGTGCTGTAATGTCCTGCGTAGTGTCAATCTGGACTGAAAACATACCAGCTTCCTGGATTTCACATGCTATGTTGGCCTGCATTGTGTGTTGGATGGTGGTAATGACGTTATCGATGGAAGTCTTTGATAATAGAGTGACTAGAGAGCCTCTGCCCCCTCTTCACCCAGACTCATGCAGATTTTTGCTTTTCTCTATGCAGGCATTGAGATGCTCTTTCATACACAGGTCGTACTTTCCCAGCAGAATAATCATCTTTAAAAAGTTGGTTCTCTTAACTGTATGACAGCCACTTCCTGTTGGTCCCATCTTTACAAAAGAAAACCTTCTGCACCACAGACCTTTCACACTTTTGTTGGGGGTGGAAACTAAAAAACATATCTAGGTCCCCTGACTTCGGCCTCTTAAAATAATCAAATATTGGGGTGGCAGTGGCATCCTGGCTTTGGCTCAATCTACATCTGCACTATCTTCAACCTGGATGAGTGTTTAGTATAAGTTAGTATAAATTAGTATATTAAACCCCTTCCCCCCACATCCTGCCTGGTCCCAGTGCCCAAGAAGACGCACCCCACTGTCCTGAATGACTTCAGACCTGTAGCGCTAACATCCCACATCATGAAGACCCTGGAAAGGTTAGTCCTTGCTCACCTCAGACCCCTGGTGTGTACATCACTGGACCCCCTGCTGTTCGCATACCAGCGCAACATCGGGGTGGATGATGCAATCAACTACCTTCTGCAGAGGGCCTACTCTCACCTGGACAACGCAGGTTGCACTGTGAGGGTTATGTTTTTTGACTTCTCCAGTGCCTTCAACACCACTCAGCCCCTGCTACTGGGTGAGAAGATGAAGAGGATGAAAGTGGAAGCACCCTTAGTCTCCTGGGTCACGGACTACCTGACCGGTAGGCCACAATTTGTGCAACTACAGAGCTGTGTGTCAGAACGGGCAGTGAGCAACACAGGGGCCCCCCAGGGAACGGTCCTGTCCCCCTTCCTGTTCACCCTCTACACCTCAGACTTCAGATATAACTCTGAAACATGCCACCTACAGAAGTTCTCGGATGACTGCAATTGTAGGGTGCATCAGGGGTGGTCAGGAGGAGGAGTACAGGAGCACAATCAATGACTTTGTGTTGTGGTGTGAGCAGACCCACCTTCACCTCAATATCAGCAAAACAAATGAGATGGTGGTGGACTTCAGGAGAACAATGGCCCAACTGACTGCAGTCCCTATACAGGGGATGGATGTGGAAATGGTTGTGTCATACAAGTTGCTGGGAGTCCATATGGACAACAGGCTGGAATGGGCTGGTAACACCGGGGCTCTGTCAAAAAGGGACAGAGCCGACTCTACTTTCTGAGGAGGCTCAGGTCCTTCAACGTTTGCAGTAAACTACTGCATACCTTCTACCAGTCTGTGGTGGCCACTGCCATCTTTTTTGCAGTGCCGTCAGGTTTTGTTCCATCATTAAATCATTGTGCAAGAAAAACGGTCTACATTGGTGGTTAGTCTTTAATTTGTTAATGCTAATTACTAACTTGTCAATAATCATAATCATTCATGCATAACAATGAGTTAAACATTTCGAAAGTTTGCTGTAACACATCAACCAATTTTTAATGTCCCACCCCATCCAAGCTGTGATTGGTCGGTTCACAGAAAATTACATTGACGAGTGCTTGTTTCAACAAAAGGCACCCGATATAGCTAAATAGCCAGCTAGCCAAACCCAAACATTGCTCATCTTATCCCTATTGTCTTCTGTCTTACCGCTTCAGCTGCAAAACCTTGACTAACTGGTATCACTGGGCTCATTGGGCTGCTCTCTCTGCTCTCTCTCCTCTCTGCTGCAGTGCCTTCAGGCTCACTAGTCTGAGATGATTGACTGGTAACGGCGCCAAATTAATAATTTGTTATTTTAAAACCTTTGGTTGCGTCAGCCTCAAGGGACTTCAACCTCTTCTCTCTCCGCTTTTCAGCACCACCTTTACGTTTTTTCTCTTTTTGTTTGTCCATCTTGCTCCACTCCACTATTTATGCAAATGTCACCACTTAACAGAGATGTGAAAGGTGCGGGGCCCAGGTAAAGTTAGAATGGACTGGACCAAAAGTAATTGGCTGGGAGAGAAAGGCGGGCAGATGTAATAAGCAACCGCAGTCAGACACACAGCACTTGGTTATTTTTATTTAAGCAGGGGGCTGGGGTTATTTATATTTTGCGTTGCATCGGCCCCAATTGTCAAGCGGCCCACCAGAAAATCACCCAGTGCTCCAGATGGCCAGTCCATCATTGACTGCAGCTGACCTATTGTTTCCAGCCCCTCTGTGTGTGTCAGGGGGTTGGATTGTGTATTAAAGACACATTTCTATTCTCTCTAAGTTAATTAAGCAATAAGGCACGAGTGGGTGTGGTATATGGCCAATATATCACGGCAAAGGGCTGTTCTTAGGCACAACGCATCGCGGACTGCCTGGATACAGCCATTAGCTGTGGTATATTGGCCATATACCACAAACCCTCGAGATGCCTTGTTGCTATTATAAAATGGTTACTAAAGTAATTAGAGCAGTAAAAATACATGTTTTGTCATACCCATGGTATACGGTCTCATATACCACGGCTGTCACCCAATCAGCATTCAGAGCTCGAACCACCCAGTTTATAATGGACAATAAACTACATCTTATCTTGTCCCTCCTTGTAATCCTCACCCCCTTCACTTCTATCCCCACCCCTCCACTTCTATCCCCACCCCCTCCACTTCTATCCCCACCACCTCCTACAGGTGCTGCTGTAGTTGTAGTTCTATTACAGACATCAGTCATGTCTCCTAAGGGTGCTGTTGTTGTTGTTGTAGCTCTTGTACAGACAACAATTATGCCTGCTAGGGGTGCTGTTGTTGTTGTAGCTCTTGTACGGACAACAGTCTTGTCTCCTAAGAGTGTTATTGTTGTTGTAGCTCTTGTACGGACAACAGTCTTGTCTCCTAGGGTTGCTGTTGTCTGAGAGCAGACTAGTACAGACAACAGTCATGTCTCCTACGGGCACTGTTGTTGTTGTAGCTCTAGTACAGGCAACAGTCATGTCTCCTAGCATTGCTTTTGTTGTAGCTCTTGTACAGACAACAGTCATGTCTCCTAGGGGTGCTGTTGTTGTTTTAGCTCTATTACAGACAACAGTCATGTCTCCTAGGGGTGCTGTTGTTGTTTTAGCTCTATTACAGACAACAGTCATGTCTCCTAGGGGTGCTGTTGTTGTTTTAGCTCTATTACAGACAACAGTCATGTCTCCTAGGGGTGCTGTTGTTGTTGTAGCTCTTTTACAGACAACAGCCATGTCGCCTAGGGGTGCTGTTGTTGTTTTAGCTCTGGTACAGACAACAGTCATGTCTCCTAGGGGTGCTGTTGTTGTTGTAGCTCTAGTACAGAAAAAAGTCATGTCTGCAATCAGTGCTGTTGACTGAGAGCACACTAGTACAGATAACAGTAATGTCCCTTAGGGTGTTGTTGTTGTTGTAGCTCTTGTACAGACAACAGTCATCTATCCTAGGGGTGCTGTTGACTGAGAGCACACTAGTAAAGACAACTGTCATGTCTCCTAGGGGTGATGTTGTTGTTGTAGGTCTATTACAGACAACAGTCATGTCTCCAAGGGGTTGCGGTTGACTGAGAGCACACTAGTACAGACAACAGTCATGTCTCCTAGGGGTGCTGTTGTAGTTTTAGCTCTAGTACAGATAACAGTCATGTCTCCTAGGGGTGCTGTTGTTGTTGCATTTCTTGTCACACACATAACATATTTCTACAGAATGAATGGTGTATCAAGGTGGAGCTCAGAGCTTGATGGTATTGCATCGTAAACTGTATGGGTTAGTGCTTCCACAGAACTTAACATAATTCTAAGAATTGCATCGCCACAGCTGTCTGTTTTTTTGTGTGTGTGTGTGTGTGTGTGTGTGTGTGTGTGTGTGTGTGTGGTATTACAAAGTATTTGGCTTGGAGCACCACAGTACAACATGTCCATTTCTTTCATCATTTAATTCCAAGGCTGAAGATGTTCCTCCTCCTCCTCCTCCTCCTCCTCCTCCTCCTCCTCCTCCTCCTCCTCCTCCTCCTCCTCCTCCTCCTCCTTCTCTCCTCCTCCTCCTCCTCTCCTCCTCCTCTCCTCCTCCTCTCCTCCTCCTCTCCTCCTCCTCTCCTCCTCCTCCTCCTCCTCCTCCTCCTCCTCCTCCTCCTCCTCCTCCTCCTCCTCCTCCTCCTCCTCCTACATGGAGGACAGCCACATACTGTATGTCTTCACTTATTTTCTTTTGAGGGGTCACAACTACTACACTAGCTGTATGTTAGTGTGTGTGTGTGTGTGTGTAGGTGTGTGTGTGTGTGTGTGTGTGTGTGTGTGTGTGTGTGTGTGTGTGTGTGTGTGTGTGTAAGTGTGTGTAAGTGTGTAAGTGTGTAAGTGTGTGTGTGTGTGTGTGTGTGTGTGTGTGTGTGTGTGTGTGTGTGTGTGTGTGTGTGTGTGTGTGTGTGTGTGTGTAAGTGTGTGTAAGTGTGTAAGTGTGTGTGTGTGTGTGTGTGTGTGTGTGTGTGTGTGTGTGTGTGTGTGTGTGTGTGTGTGTGTGTGTGTGTGTGTGTGTGTGTGTGTGTGTGTGAGACATGACAGGAAGAGAGGGAGAGGAGGAGGAGGACAGGAGGAGAGGAGGGGGAGTGGAGGGGTAGAGGAAGAGGAGGAGAGGAGGGTTAGAGGAGGAGGAGAGGAGGAAGAGAGGAAGAGGAGGAGAGGAGGGATAGAGGAGGGGTAGAGGAGGAGGAGGGGAAGAGGAGGAGAGGAGGGGTAGAGGAGGAGGAGAGGAGGAGGAGGAGGAGAGGAGGGGTAGAGGAGGAGGAGGGGAAGAGGAGGAGAGGAGGGGTAGAGGAGGAGGAGAGGAGGAGGAGGGGGAGAGGAGGAGAGGAGGAGGAGGGGGAGAGGAGGAGAGGAGGAGGAGAGGAGGAGGAGAGGAGGAGGAGGGGGAGAGGAGGAGAGGAGGAGGAGAGGAAGAGGAGGAGAGGAGGAGGAGAGGAGGAGGAGAGGAGGAGGAGGAGAGGAGGAGGAGAGGAGGAGGAGGGGGAGAGGAGGAGAGGAGGAGGAGGGGAAGAGGAGGAGAGGAGGAGGAGAGGAGGAGAGGAGGGGTAGAGGAGGAGGAGAGAAAGGAGGAGAGGAGGGGGAGAGGAGGAGAGGAGGAGGAGGGGGAGAGAAGGTGGAGGTGGCCTTGGAATTAAATGATGTAATAAATGGCATGTTGTACTGTTGCTCTATGTCAAATACTATGTAATACCACACACACACACACACACACACAGTGTGTTATTTTGTTAGTGTGTGTAGTGTGTGTAGTATGTTAGTGTGTTAGTGTGTGTAGTTTGTGTAGTGTGTTAGTGTGTGTCTTGTGTTAGCGTGTTAGTGTGTGTAATGTGTTAATGTGTGTTAGTCTGTTTAGTGTGTTATTTTGTTAGCGTGTGTAGTGTGTTAGTGTGTGTAGTGTATTAGCGTGTGTAGTGTGTTAGTGTGTGTAGTGTATTAGCGTGTGTAGTGTGTTAGTGTGTGCAGTTTGTGTTAGTGTGTGTTAGTGTGTTAGTGTGTGTTAGTGTGTTAGCGTGTGTTGGTTTGTGTAGTTTGTGTTAGGATGTGTTAGTGTGTTTAGTGTGTTATTTTGTCAGTGTGTGTTAGTGTGTTAGTTTGTTAGTGTGTATAGTGTGTGTTAGTGTGTATAGTGTGTTATTTTGTTAGTGTTTGTAATGTGTTAGTAGTGTGTTAGCATGCATAGTGTGTTAGTGTGTGTTATTGTGTTAGTCTTTGTAGTGTGTGTAGTGTGTGTTAGTGTGTGTTAGTGTGTGTCAGTGTGTGTAGTGTGTGTAGGTGTGTGTAGTGTGACAGTGTGTGTAGCGTGTGTAGTGTGTGTTAGTGTGTGTAGTGTGTGTAGGTGTGTGTAGTGTGACAGTGTGTGTAGTGTGTGTAGTGTGTTAGCATGTGTAGTGTGTGTAGGTGTGTGTAGTGTGACAGTGTGTGTAGTGTGTGTTAGTGTGTGTAGTGTGTTAGTGTGTTAGTGTGTGTTAGTGTGTGTTAGTGTGTGTTATTTTGTTAGTGTGTTAGTGTGTTTAGTGTGTGTGTTAGTGTGTGTAGTGTGTGTTAGTGTGTGTTAGTGTGTGTTAGTGTGTTAGTGTGTGTTAGTGTGTGTAGTGTGTTTAGGTGTGTGTAGTGTGACAGTGTGTGTAGTGTGTGTGTAGTGTGTTAGCATGTGCAGTGTGTTAGTGTGTGTAGTGTGTGTTAGTGTGTGTAGTGTGTGTTAGTGTGTGTAGTGTGTGTTAGTGTGTGTAGTGTGACAGTGTCTCCTCTTCCTCCTACATGGAGGACAGCCACATACTGTGTGTCTGTGTTAGTGTGTGTAGTGTGTTAGTGTGTGTAGTTTGTGTTAGTGTGTGTTTGTGTGTGTGTGTGTGTGTGTTTGTTTGTTTGCATAGTGTGTTATTGTGTGTTAGTGTGCCAGAGATTTATAAGTAGACTCCCATTTCAGAAGCAGCTGGACTGATAAACCTGTTTACCTTTCAGTTTGACTTCCTGCTGTTCCGTAGCACTGTGTACCATAACACTTCATCCCACCAGTTTGACCACTACAGCGAGAGAGAGAGAGAGAGAGAGAGACAGACACAGAAACAGAAACAGAGACAGGGACAGAGACAGACAGAGACAGAGACAGAGACAGAGACAGAGACATAGACAGAGACAGAGAGATTCTCTACTACAGTCCACAAATGTTTTTGAGTGTGTAGGAAACGTGGGAATGTAGCCGTCTAAACTGTATGCCGTCCCCTGTCGATAGGTGTAGAGTGTATGTGTGTGTGTGTGTGTGTGTGTGTGTGTGTGTGTGTGTGTGTGTGTGTGTGTACACGTGCATATATGTGTGTGTGTGTGTGCATGTGGGCGTGCTCAGTATTACATAGTACTTGGCATAGAGCACAACAGAATAACAGGGAACTCTGGGATTAAGCTGAGTGGTGTGCCGCAGAGCAGGGAACACTCTGGTTGTATTTTTGGAGAGTCCATGCTGTGTGAAATAGTTACTTATTCCAACCACCTCAACCTCCTGTTAAGCCACCAGGAAACAACACTCATGATTGATGACAGGATGGTGGCACAGCATGCATCTACCAGTTACAGCTAACACACTCAGCCAAGGCTTGACTTGACCCTAAATGTATCTCGTTATGTTTACAGTGGCAGCCCAATTCTGATATTTTTCCCAATCCAGCTGTGTCTCTTTACCAACATATGAGACACACAAACATATCCTCCCAATTCCACTACCATGTCAATCCCACTACCATGACAATCCCACTACCATGTCAATCCCACTACCATGACAATCCCACTACCATGCCAATCCCACTACCATGACAATCCCACTACCATGCCAATCCCACTACCATGACAATCCCACTACCATGACAATCCCACTACCGTACCAATACTACTACCATGACAATCCCATTACCATGCCAATCCCATTACCATGCCATTCCCACCAATATGTCAATCCCACTACCATGCCAGTTCCACTACCATGACAATCCCACTGCCATTCAGAACCTAGCATTAGGGTTGTCTAATCCCGGTTAACCCAGAACTAAAATCTTGCATAATTTTGTCCGATGCTTGATTACCATTGATGTTTATGTAATCTGTCCACGGGAGATTAAGTGTTGGCCAATGCCTAGAAACCCTCTACATACGCCACAGAGAGAGAGGTTGCAGCTGGGAGCTTCTGTCAGCCCTGCATGTCAGGGGACAGCCCCTGTTAATAAACAGGCACAGAAACAGGGAGGATGGACACTGACGCCCCTTTGGCTCTCTGGCCCGCTGGTATGTGCTCCTGGCTCCACTCCCCCGGAGAGAGAGCCTGTGCTGGGGTCTGGACATTGGCTCCTGGCCCGCAACGCTGGCTAACTGGTGGTTGGATGACTTCCCCCACTCTCGCCCAACACTCAGGCTCAGGAAGACGGAAAAAAAAGAAAGAGAGTTGCTCATGGTTTGAGAATTTGAATCTAAAATATAAATGTTATAATTAGATGTACAGCGTTCCCAATGCAACCTAATCAACTTTTATGTTTGCCGTTAATTCAGTCTAAAAGTACATTCTCTCCCAGGTATGTCTGTACTGTAGGTCTCTGGACACAAAAACACAATAAGCATCACCACAGGGAACCTGATGAATATTCATCTCTGAATTACTTCAACAATGAATTACTTCACAGCAATCTGTGAACTGCTGTGAAATGATGCGCCCTCATAGAATGTCAAGAGCAACGTGATGGAGATGGTAGAAGGATTGAACCTTGGTGGCTTACAGTTAAGTTCTTTACTGCAAAGGTATTACATTTGTTGGACTCTGATTTTCCCTCCGTACGTTTAAATAACATGAATCATCTGTCATTTCAGCTCCAGACTATAAACTATGTCAAGACCAGGAGTTACATCATTTAAAGTATTGCTCATCTTATGTGTATGTGCCTAAGTGACCCAGGGACCCAAGGGTGTTTTTACACACTAAATGGCTTTGCTAGACTTAAGGCTAACAATATGGTATTACCAAAGTAATCAATAAACTACCTATCTATCTACCTACCTGTAATCATCAACTACAGTGTATTATTACACTGCCTTCAGGAAGTATTCACATCCCTTGACTTATTCCATGTGTTGTTGTTACTGTCTGAATTCAGATAGATTATGTTTCTCGCCATCTACACACAATACCCCATAATGACAAAGTGAAAACATGTTTTAATTATTTTAAGCAAATATATTGAAAATGAAATAAATAAATATCTAATTTACATAAGTATTCTCACCCCTGAGTAAATACTTTGTAGAAGCACATGTGGCAGCAATTACAGCTGTGAGTCTCTCTGGGTAAGTCTCTAAGAGCTTTCTACACCTGGATTGTGCAAGATTTGCCCATTATTTTATTCAAATTGGTTGTTGATCATTGGTAGACAGACCTTTTCAGGTCTGGCCATAGATTTTCAAGTACTCAGAGACTCAGGAACATTCACTGTCTTCTTGGTAAGCAACTCCAGTGTAGATTTGGCCTTGTGTTTTAGGTTATTGTCCTGCTGAAAGGTGAATTAATCTCCCAGTGTCTGTTGGAAAGCAGATTGAACCTGGTGTTTTATCCTGAAAAACTCACCAGTCCTTAACGATTACAAGCATGCCCATAACATGATGCAGCCACCACTATGCTTGAAAATAGGGAGAGTGGTACTCAGTAATGTGTTGTATTGCATTTGACCCAAACATAACACTTTGTATTCAGGACAAAAGTGAATTGCTTTGCCACATGTTTTGCAGAATCTTTTCAGTGTCTTTTTGCAAACAATATGCATGTTTTGGAATATTTGAATTCTGTACAGGCCTACTTATTTTCACTCTGTCAATAGGTTAGTATTTTGGAGTAACTAAAATGGTGTTGATCCATCCTCACAGACGTTAAACTTTGTAACTGTAAAGTCACCATTGGCCTCATGGTGAAATCCCTCATGGTGAAATGTCCTTCCTCTCCGGCAACTGAGTTAGGAAGGACGCCTGTATCTTTGTATTGACTCGGTGTATTAATACACCATCCAAAGTGTAATTTATAACTTCATGATGCTCAAAGGAATATTCAATGTCTGCTTTTTTTACCCATCTTCCAATAGGTGCCCTTTCTTGCGAGGCATTGGAAAACCGCCCTGGGCTTTGTGGTTTAATCTGTGTTTGAAATTCACTGCTCGACTGAGGGATTTAACAGATGACTGTATGTGTGGGTTTCAGAGATGAGGTAGTCATTAAAAAATCATGTTAAACACTATTATTGCACACAGAGTGAGTCCATGCAACTTATTATGTGATTTGTTAAGCACATTTTTACTCCTGGACCTATTTAGGCTTGCCATAATACGGTTGAATACTTATTGATCTAAATGTAATCCATTTTAAATTCAGACTCTAACAAGAAAAAGTGGAAAAAGTCAAGAGGTATGAATACTTTCTGAAGGCATTGACTTTCTATATTGCAGACAGTAAGAGGTATTGCTTTTTTAATATCCTGCTAAATCCATGAATAAATATTACATCTATCCTGGTGCCATGCTAGTGATTTGTTTTAGATTAAAAGAAGGAAATGTCGAGGCTCATCAATATATTATGGCTCAGAGAGGTGTCCAGTTGATTCCCTTGCTCTGTCCATCCACCAGGAAGAGACAGAGAGATCCTGAGAGATGAAAGTGGACCATCAAGATCTCCTCTGGATGTAGGGAACAAAGTGCTTTAGAGAGACAAGTCTAGGCTTCAGACCTGAAACGTATTTCACAACTGAAAGATAAGGAGTCAGAAGATGAAAAGGTGAAAGATAGTTCTGTGTTCAAAGATATTTTATCATTATCTGAGAAAGGAACAGAAGAAGAAAAATGTAGACCTTTACAGTAGGAGTGGAGGGAGGATGATGATGGAACCTGTCACTTTTAATTTAATCAAATTTTCTATCATTCCAGTGAAATTGGTTCCAGATTGGTACTGTTTCACAAAAGTACACTACCACAATGTCATTATTACTTGCAGAGGAATATGAAGTGCTCTGAAAGAAAGAGAGGGGAGGCAGAGATAGAGAGAGGAGGAGATGAAACGGAGAGACCAACGTCGGGTAACCATGGAGATTGCTCACATAATAACTTTTTCATGCCACAAAGGATGCACAGCAAAAATGTATTTAGTAATACTTCACCACTACTGTGTTAGGTGTTCCTCTTCCATTAGTAGTACTGTTGACTGCCATGGAAACCTACTGTTATTAACAATGAGCCTGTTGTGCAATATAGCTGAATTAGAGATTTGACTAGCAAATAAAAGGTACTTAAACATTTTATGAAATGATTTAAGGAAATATAAAACTAGCCATGTAAGCTGTAGTCATGTGGTACCGGTGTATATCCACCTATATCCATGTGTTTGAACCGAGCGGCTGGTCTCCTCATGAAAGATACAAAAACAGTGTCCCTATTCATAATCAAGGACCTAGTCTTTGGGGCGGCAGGTAGCCCAGTGGTTAGAGTGTTTGGCCCATAACCGAAAGGTTGCTGGATCGAATCCCCGAGCTGACAAGGTAAAAATCTGTTGTTCTGCCCCTGAACAAGGCAGTTAACCCACTGTTCCTAGGCCATCATTGAAAATAAGAATTTATCTTAACTGACTTGCATAGTAAAATAAAGGTAAATAAAAGACCTGTCACTCATCCAATTCAGAGAATGCTTTGCAAGCATTGCCTCACATAATTGAATTAATCCAAATTGAGATTTGCCATCCAGAATGCTGTCCTTCAGTAGTTATTTTATACAGGTAGATTTTTTGTACAGATACAGCAGCTAGCTTTTATTAGAGGCAGCTGCTATGCGTTGTCTCTGATTGGGGATCCTACATTAGTTGTCCTGTCCCACACTGTTGTGTGGGTCATTGTTCTATGTCAGTCTTGGCGAGAAGTGGAAGTGGAAGTGGAAGTGGATGTGGAAGTGGATTTACGTTCTTGTTATACGTCTGTCTTGTTTTGTGTAGTTCTTCGTAATATATATTAATTTATTGAATGAATATGTCGAAATACTACTACGCTGCACCTTATTCTATTTACACACCCACTCGTGACAATTATTTTTTATTTATCCTTTATTTAACTAGGCAGTTAAGAACAAATTCTTATTTACAATGACGGCCTACTAAAAGGCCAAAGGCCTCCTGCAGGGATGGGGACTGGGATTTAAAAAATATATATATAGCACAAAACACACTACATAAAGAGAGACCTAAGACAACAACATAGCATGGCAGCAACACATGACAACACATCATGGTAGCAACACAACATGACAACAACATGGTAGCAACACAACATGGCAGCAACACAACATGGTACAAACATGATTGAGTACAGACAATAGCACAAAGGGCAAGAAGGTAGAGACAACAATACATCAAGCAAAAGTAGCCACAACTGTCAGTAAGAGGGTGTCCATGATTGAGTCTTTGAATGAAGAGATTGAGATAAAACTGTCCAGTTTGAGTGTTTATTGCAGCTCGTTCCAGTCGCTAGCTGCAGCGAACTGAAAAGACGAGCGACCCAGGGATGTGTGTGCTTTGGGGATCTTTAACAGAATGTGACTGGCAGAACGGGTGTTGTATGTGGAGGATGAGGGCTGCAGTAGATATCTCAGATAGGGGGGCGTAAGGCCTAAGAGGGTTTTATAAATGAGCATCAACTAGTGTGTAAAGAACATCTAGTCGCTCAAGAGCACCCTTACCTGCTGATCTATCAAGATTAGTTTGGCAGCTGGGGTGAAAGAGGAGCGATTATGATAGAGGAAACCAAGTCTAGATTTAACTTTAGCCTGCAGCTTTGGTATGCTTTGATATGTGCTGAGAGAAGGACAGCCATATTCCCAAGTACTTATATGATGTGACTACCTCAAGATCTAAACCCTCAGAGGTAGTAATCCCTCCTGTGGGAGAGGGACATTGTTCTTACCAAACCACATGACCTTTGTTTTGGAGGTGTTCAGAACAAGGTTGAGGGCAGAGAAAGCTTGTTGGACACTAAGAAAGCTTTGTTGTAGAGCGTTTAACACAAAATACGGGGAGGGGCCAGCTGAGTATAAGACTGTATTATCTGCATATAAATGGATAAGAGAGCTTCCTACTGCCTGAGCTACAGTATGTTGTTGATGTAAATTGAGAAGAGCATGGGGCCTAGGATCGAGCCTTGGGGTACACCCTTGGTGAAAGGCAGTGGCTGAGACAGCAGATGTTCTGACTTTATACACTGCACTCTTTGAGAGAGGTAGTTAGCAAATCAGACCAAAGACCCCTCAGAGACACCAATAGCCGGCCCACCAGAATGGAATGGTCTACCGTATCAAAAGCTTTGGCCAAGTCAATAAAAATAGCATTACAACATTGCTTAGAATAAAGGGCAGTGGTGACATCATTAAGGACCTTTAAGGTTGCACTGACACATCCATAACCTGAGCGGAAACCAGATTGCATACTAGAGAAAATACTATAGACATCAAGAAAGCCAGTCAGTTGATTATTGACAAGTTTTTCCAAAACATTTGATAAACAGGGCAAAATAGAAATAGGCCTATAACAGTTAAGATCAGCTTGATCTCCCCCTTTAAATAAAGGCCGAACCGTGGCTGCCTTCCAAGCAATGGGAACCTCCCCAGAGAGGAGAGACAGGCTAAAAAGGCCAGAGATAGGCTTGGCGATGATAGGGGCAGAAACCTTAAAGAAGAAAGGGTCTAAATCATCTGAGCCAGATGGTTATTTGCAGTCAAGTTTAAGGAACTCCTCTAGCACCTTGGACTCAGTGACCACCTGCAGGTAGAACCTTCATAGCGGGGCAGGGGAAAAAGAGGGAGGAGCATTGGGACTAATCTCATTAGAAGGGTTGGAGATGAGTAACGTTGGGTAATGTTGGACGGGCAAGGGGGCATGGCTGATAGTCAAATAGGAATCCTGACTTAATGAAGTGGTGATTAACGAGCTCAGCCATGTGCTTCTTCTCAGTAACAACCACATCATCAACTTTATTATTATTATTTTTTTTTTTTTCATTTTCTCCACAATTTCGTCATATCCAATTGGTAGTTACAGTCTTGTCCAATCGCTACAACTCCCGTACGGACTCGGGAGAGGCGAAGGTTGAGAGCCGTGCGTCCTCCGAAACACAACCCACCAAGCCGCACTGCTTCTTGACACAATGAACGCTTAACCCGGAAGCCAGCCGCACCAATGTGTCGGAGGAACCACCGTAAACCTGGCGACTGAGTCAACGTGCATGCGCCCGGCCCAACACAGGAGATGCTAGAGCGCGATGGGACAAGGACAACCCGGCCGGCCAAACCCTCCCCTAACCCGGACGACGCTGGGCCAATTGTGCATCGCCTCAAGGGTCTCCCGGTTGTGCACATCATCAACTTTAAGGGATATGGGCAGCTATGAGGAGGAGGGCTTATTCTCCAGGTCTTTAACCGTTTTCCAGAACTTCTTGGGGTTAGACCCACAGAGTGAATACTGCTCCTTAAAGTAACTAACTTTGACTTACAGATAGTCTGAGTACATGTATTTCTCATTTGCCTGAACAAGAGCCAGTCAGCC